>JAOWAN010082577.1:0-10369 GCA_028566635.1 Lobelia cardinalis
TAAGCTATTCACCCCCCCCCCCCTCTAGCCTATATTGAGCTCTAGTGGGACCAACAAGGTTGAGTGGGTTTTCCCTTTTAGACACATTTTATTAAGGGAGCAAAGAATGTGCACACAACCAATCCTAGTTAGACCGGATGGGTGAAGTCCGTTTTGAGTCATTGGACGTCTTGGGATAGTGGATTTCTTCTCCAAGACATAGACCTCTTGTATTCCACATGTACATCAAGCTAATGTTTCATTTGGTTCGTGACCATTGTATTTGACTCTTTTGTGAACCAAGACTATTGGCTTATGATCACTTGTATGAGTAATGACTCATTTTTGCATTTTGGGTGTATAAGTGGTCATTTTGACTCTTTTAAGCCTCCACTCTTTTTTAGTTTATGATCGCTTTGACTCTTTTTTTCATTTTGGTGTATAAGGGATCATTTTGACTCTTTTAAGCCATGAATCTTTTTTTCTTTGGCTTATGATCACTTTGACTCTTTTTTTCATTTTGGTGTATAAGTAATCATTTTTACTCTTTTAAGCCATGACTCTTTTTTTTCTTTGGCTTATGATCACTTTGACTCTTTTTTTCATTTTGGTATATAAGTGATCATTTTAACTCTTTTAAGTCATGACTCTTTTTTTCTTTGACCCATTTGGATTAATTGGCAATTTCTAAGACAATTAAACCGGCCGGTCAGAAGGAGTGTCCTAAAACTATGTGCTTGTTTTGACTCGGGTTGCCATGGTACACTTCCGTTGTAAGTGACGGGGGGAAGAGTGATGGTCTTGTTTGTCGGGTGTGGGTTTAGTTATCCGGTGTCTCTTCCAAAAAGCCATGTGGGTTTCTGACAGTAGACTCAAGTGTACTTGTGAGTGTGTGCGGTATCTAAGGAAATAGAGAAAAAAATGGATTTTTCTTGAAGAAGAGAAAATCAAAGTTTTTAAGAAAACTTTTTTCGCAACTATGATCATGTTTATTCACAAAGAATGTGTGACTTTTAAAGAGCTAAGATGAAGAAAAGAATAGAAATTTTTTTTATTTTCCTTTTTATTTTACTTAGCATGCATGGGTAATGAAAGTATGAAGATGCAAAGAATGATGAGAGGGAAGAAATTTTGAGGCCTACTCGGTACCTCACTTTTGCAAGCATGAGCATATTCCTTGATTTTTCTTTCTTGAATCATCTTTGATTTGCACTAAGGGTCTTACTACCCAAAAATGAGACCAAATAGACTTACCAACCCAATAATTGAACAACAATAAAGCAAGTATGCATTAAATACATAAGTGAGCTTCAAGCCCCAAGTTTGTACATGGCATAGCATTCATGTCGAGAAAATGATACAATTGAATATGATATGTGCAAACAATTCATGTAAAGCAATCAACCAATAATTGAGCAATTGTAAGAGAGAAGCATGCAAGAACATTATTTATAGAGTTTATCCCTCTTAAAATTTTTCCAGCAGAGTCGCCGCTGTGAGAACCCCCGTTTCTCGTGCCCCTCGGATTAATGATTAATTAATCGAAGTTTTTCTGATGAAAACTTGTCATCGGGCATATGTGATGAGAATTTTGGTACAACTTGGGTTTCTCTTTAGTGACCACTCAACTTATTAGAAGAATTGTGAGTCGCCACCGCCGTTCTATGTTTAAGTCTTCGGAAGCACAAGTATTTTTAATGTGTAGAGATTGTAGGTCCGGGGTCTAGGTTACGAATCGGGAAGGGGTTAGGCGTCACTTGAGGACTACACATTATGTGCATAATATATATATAGATATAGTATAGATATATATATAAGCAATGTGTAAAGAAATGTAAAGACGTGAGTCAACTCACAAAGTGTGAAATTTGTAATCCAATACTTTGGAGGACTACACATTATGTGCATAATATATAATATATATATATATATAAGATCAACTCACAAGTAATGAGATGTAATTCCAAATTTGGAGAACTACACATTATGTGCTATATATATAATATATACATATAGATAGAAATGTAAGACATAGATCAACTCACAAGTAATGAGATTTGTAATCTCAAACTTGGAGTACTACACACTATGTGTTATAATATATGGTGTATATATATAAGCAATAAAAGTGAACAAGTATTGAAGGGAGATTTAGCTCCAAGAACAAGTGCATATCACATGAAAAATATACACATATTGTCCACTTGGTTTGTCACCAAGTGGAGGTTCAACTAGTTTACATGAAGATTTAAAGAGAAGAATAAACTTTTACAAGATTAAATGTAAGAAGTAAACTCACCTACTCCCAAAGGGTTAGGACAAGATGATTATGGATGATGAACACTCCTTGTTTGGGTGGTTGGAGTTAAAGATGGAAGAAGGAAGTAAAGAAGCTCAACTTAATAAACTCTCTTTAATGCCTTCTAACTCTTTAGACTTTTTAAGATAGTCTTATACTTTATGTGGTTGAGAACCCTTGAGTTCTTGGGTGGGTATTTAATGGAGAAGAGAGATTAGGATGGTTGATGAGAGAGAGTGGTTCTCTTAATGAGCAAAGGCTTAAGGATGATCAAAAGGGGTTTTCAAAGATTTAAAGGAAGTAAGTGCCAAGTGTATAAGGGAGATTCAAAGTTTTCTCTCTTAATTAGCAAGAGATCCAAGGTTTCCAAGGTTGTTGAATGGTGTAAATGATGGGGTATTTATAGTTGGAGTGGAGTATCCAGCCCTTTCTGAAAATCCAAAATGTTAAATACCCTTGGGAGGTAGCATGAGATTTAACCTTTTGTCCATTTGAAAAAGGACCAAATTTCAGAAAATAGCTCATCTGGGCCGAACCGGCCCACATGAGCGGTTATGTTATTTTGGCCTTTTCCAGGTCAAAAGTTGATACAACCTATTTTCTATTGGTGCCTAAGTGTTAAATCATTAAATCTTTAATTGTACATTGCTTAACCATCTTGTTTTACTCTTTCTCCCATTTTTGACATAGCTTATCTCCTACTTGGAAGCTTGATAGGATGATCATCTTTGTGAGAGAAAGTCTTCTTCTTTTGTCTTTTCTCCATTCATCCTACAAAATAAATTGTTACACCACATTAGTCATGCATAAGTGCAACATTTGATTATGTACATTTATTAATCTTAGTAACATAATTATTAATGCTACTTTAGACTTTTTTTATTTATTAAAACTCTCTCGTAAAATATTTTATTTACTAGCATCAAAAATGGTGTATCTACAGCCGGTCACAGTGAGTGTCCTAAGACTATGTGTTTGTTTTGACTCGGGTTGCCATGGTACACTTCCCTTGTCCGTTGTAAGTGGCGGGGGTAAGAGTGATGGTCTCTTTGGTCAGGTGCAAGTTTAGTTATTCGGGGTCCCTTCCAAAAAGCCATGCGGGTTTGTGATGGTAGACTCAAGTGTACTTGTGAGTGTGTACAGTATCTAAGGAGATAGAGGCAAAAGAAATTTTTGAAAGAGGAGAAAATCAAAGTTTTTAAGAAAATATTTTAGGCGTAGCTATGATCATGTTTATTCACAAAGAATGTGTGACCTTTAAAGAGGTAAGATGAAGAAAAGAATAGAAATCTTTTTTTTTTTTTTGTTTTTTGTTTTCCATCAAGCAAGTATTTAAGCAAGTAAGGGTTGATTTTATCTAGCTTAGCATGCATGGGTGATGAAAGCATGAATATGTAAAGAAACGATGAGAGTGAAGAAATTTTGAGGTCTAGACTTTGGTACCTCACTTTTGCAAGCATAAGAAATTTTCTTTGATTTTTCCCTTCTTGAATCACCTTTTGATTTGCACTTAGGGTCTTACTACCCGAGAAAGAGATCAAATCGGCTTACCAACCCAAGAATGGAACAACAATGAAGCAAATATGCATTCAACACATAAGTAAGCTTTAAGCCCCAAGTTTATACATGGCATAGCATTCATGTTGACCAAATGATCCAATTGCATATAATAAGTGCAAATAATTCATGTAAAGCAATCAACCAATAATTGAACAAATGTAAGAGAGAAGCATTCAAGAACATTATTTATAGATTTGTAAAATACTTGTAATATTTATTACTTGTAAAATACTCAATGGGAAAATTTTGAGACCGGAAGGAGTATATATATTTTGAACAATAATATATTTCTTCTGCATGTACAACTTATAATAAATACTCAGTTTTAAACAATATATTTAGACATAGAGTTAATAATTAAATTATAAGTGATGAAATGTTATAGAAAATAGATAAGCACATACAGTATTTATACAGTATTTTTTTGGTCCTGAGCGAGAGTGTGGAAAGAGTTCCTTCCATATTGTAAATTTGAAGCTAGAGGGAGCCCTATCAATCCTACCTCTTCTAATGATAGCTACTACTATATATGTATGTAACGAAATTAAGAAAATGTCAAAAACACTCCCTTAATTTTTTTATTTTTTTTCATTTTGAAAATATTGGTCGGTTACTATATAGAGCCGTTCTAGATTCAAGTAGGTTGGTGCTCGATTAATCAATTTTCAAAATCAAATATCTGAAAAACTATGGATGCATGGTGGAGCCCACTATTTATATATATTAAATTTAATCAAAGAGCAATTGTACTATATTACTCATTATTAATATTTTATGGGGTGTACACTAAGAACTGTCATGGGTTGGACAATCCTGCGACAGTTCGTGTGCTCAAGGACGTGATCCTTGCTAAAAAGTCTGAGTTTGTTTTTCTTATGAAAACTCGTCTCTGTAATGTTAGGATGGATGATATCAGGAAACTTCTTAATTATGATTGTATGTGCTGTATGGATAGACAACGTACGGTGGTGGTTTAGTTTTATTCTGGAATAATATAAGTAACCCGCACCCTACATCCCTATATTACATGCTCTAAGGTTTCGTGGTTTACACGATCTTGGGTTCAGAGGGTATACTTTTACTTGGAAAAAGAGCAAGGAGTCCCCAATCTGGATTAGAGAGAGGTTGGATAGAGTAGTTGGAAACTCTGAATGGAGACTCATGTTCAAAGATGCTACAATAGTTCATATTGAGGCTGCTTCCTCGGATCATTTTCCCATAATCCTTTTTCCTAAGACCAAGATTTATCAAACTAAATTTAAACCTTTTAGGTTTGAGAATCTTTGGTTAAAGGATAAAGAGTGCATGGATATTGTGAAAGATGTTTGAAAACGGAGCCTTGGAAAGCCTTTAGGGGAGAGGATCAAAGATTGCGCCGCTGCTTTATCTGTCTGGGGTGATTCTCTAAGGAAAACGTTTCGTGAGAGAATAGCCTCGTGCAAAAATTTCATGAAAGTGTTGAGAGGCCGGTCAGATCCATTGTCTCTTACTCAATTAGAATCTGCCAAACAAGAATACATCTGTGTCCTCCATGCAAGAACTTTTTTGGCAGCAGAGGGCGAAGCAACACTTGCTTCAAGAGGGGGGCAAGAATTCGAAGTTCTTTCATTTGAAAGCCTTAGCGAGGAGACAAAAAAATAAAATCGATAGGCTCCACGATGAGAATGGGGAGTTAGTGTCTTGGAAGGAAGATTTGGGAGGCCTTATTGTCCGCTACTACGAAGATCTGTTTACTACTTGAGGTGTAGATGCCGATGAAATCTTTAATGCGGTTGACGGGTCCATTTCAGAGGATCAAAATAGTTGCTTCCTTGAGGAATACAAAGAAGAGGAAATCAAATATGCTATTTATGCAATGCATCCTGATAAATCGCCAGGTCCAGATGGGATGAATCCGGGCTTCTACCAGGCTTTCTGGGATGTGGTGGGTAAAGATGTATGTGCAGCGTGTCTCGGTATTCTTAATAGTGGAAATATACCTGTAGGTTTGAAGGATACTCATATTACTTTAATTCCTAAAAAGAATAAGCTCAAATCCTTGCAGATTTACGGCCTATTGCATTATGTAATGTGATTTATAAGATTGTTTCTAAGGTTCTTGCAAACCGCCTCAAAGTTGTTCTTCCTGACATCATTTCGGATCCACAGTGTGCTTTTGTTCCAAACATGCAAATAATTGGTAATGCGATGATTGCATATGAAGCAATGCAGTGGATGCGACACAAAACACGAGGGAGGGTGTGTCACATGGCGCTTAAAATTGGCATGAGTAAGTGTGTCATAGATGAAAGAAGGCAGCGCCAAGCAGATTGAAGCTGAACTTGGACCGACTTATTCGAACAGTTAGGCTCCTTCAGCTGTGGCAGTCTCATTCGAGATGATCAATGCTATGTAATTGCGGCATTTAACATGTCACTACTAGAAAAATAAGGATTAGGTACGGAAGAAATTGTGACGAAAATTTTGTGTCGCTAACTAGCGACGACTTCCGTCGCTAAAAGGGAAGGTGCTGTCACTAATTACTCAAACGCCATTAATTGAAAAGTCTACTAAACATAGCGACGGGGGCCGTCACTAATTATGTAAAACGTCGTCGCAAAATCTAAACTTCGTCGCTAAATTCGCGCGTGAAATTGGCGGGAATTCGGCACCAAAGTTTGCTACGGAAACTGTCGCAAAAAAAGTAGATGTCGTCGCTAATATTATTAATATAGCAACGGAATCCGTCACTAATTTTTTCCATCGGGTTTAGATTTGCAGAACCTCCCTCTCTCCGTCATTTACCCAAAATTTACACACACACACACACTCCTCCGGCGATTCGAGCTTTTCTCCGGTGATTCGAGGTTTCCACCGGTTATTTCCGTCGTCGTCTTCTTCCCCTCTCTCAGGTAAGCTTCCTATCTCTTCCTCTCTTTCGCTCTCCCTATCTCTCGCATTCCAGCACGCACAACTCACTCTTTACACACACACGCACACACACTTCAATTTGCAAACAATGATACTATGTTTCTGTGATTTGTATTAATCATTTGATTTTTTTCGAATTTCTATGATTTATATTAAAATTTTGTGATTTGTTTTGTTATTTAGTAAAAAAAATTGTGATATTAAATTTTTCGAATTAATAAACTAAAAAAAATAATCCAAAAATAATAAACAGAATTTTTTAATCTAAAAAAAACAAAGTGAAAATAAAAAATAGAATTTAATAAACTAAATTTAAAAAATTAAAATTAAAATTTAAGAAATTAATTAACTAAAAAAATAGAATATTATAATTTTAAAATAAAATATTTATTAATATCAATTTAAAGAACTGAAATTAAAATTTTGAAATTAAAAATAAATAATTAAAAATTAAAAACTGAAATTAAAAAATAAAAAACTAAATTAAATTAATATTAATATTAATTAGGGTTTAATTATTCACTTAGGATATTACACTTGAATTTGATATAATTAATTAAATTAAACTTAGGGTTTATACATTGAACTACAATTTCAGAAATTAATTAAGGTTGAATTAAACTTAGGAAATGAATGTGGGTTTATAGGAAAAAGGATTTATAAAATGATATTTAGGATATGAATTTGGGTTTATAAATTGAATTAGGATTTGGGTATATGAATTGGATTATGGTTTGAATTTATAAATTGGATTATGGTTTGGATTTATGAATTGGATTAGCATTTTGGTTTATAAATTCGATTAGGGTTTGGATATACGAATTTGATTTAGGTTTATAACTTAATTTTTTAGAGTTTATTGATTGAAAATTTAGAAAATAGTACAGGATTTTTCAATTATGTAATATATCTATTTAATTATCTAATATATAAGATAGTGATATAAATATATGATTGTTTGTTAGGATTTTATGTGTAGGTGGTGCCTAGTAAGAACATAGGCGTAGTATGCCCTCTATTTGTTAGGAATTCGTGGATAGTTGCCCACGTTTGGCGTAGAGGTCTTGTAGACACCCATTTTTTACCCTAGTAAATAAAATATTTTATAGAGGTTTTCAAATAAATAAAATCAATCTAAAGTAACGTTAATAATTATGTTACTAAGATAAATAAATAAAAATGCTCAAATGTTGCACTTGTACATCACTAATGTGGTATAATAATTTATTTTGTAGGATGAATGGAGAAAAGACAGAAGGAGAAGACTTTCTCTCACAAAACAATCATCCTATCAAGCTTTCAAGTAGAAGACAAGTCATGCCAAAAATGGGAGGAAGAGTAAAAGGAGATGCTTAAGCAATGTACAAATAGGAATTGAGTGAAATAACCCTTAATTATCATTGGATAATAGGTTCTATCTCTTTTTACCTTGAAAATAGACAAAAATGCTAGATTAGCTCATGGCTACCGATCCGGTAGCATTGCTACCGTTCGGGTAGCAATAAGCTATTTTTTGGACATTTTGTCCTTTTTTAAGGGTAAAAAGGTAAATCCTCATACTACTCCTCGGGGGTATTTTGGATATTTTGGACCTCCAGAAGGACTGAACACTCCACTCCACCTGTAAATACCCCATCATTAATTACTCCTTTCAATAACCTCTTGATCACCTTTGAAAAACCCTTCATTATCCTTAAGCCTTTAATCTCTTGCTCATTAAGAGAAGCCCACTCTCTCTCATCAACTATTCTAACCTCTCTCCTCCATTAAACACACTCACCCAAGAAATTTAAGAGTTCTCAACCACACATAAACACAACATCATCTTCAAGAGTCTAAAGAATTAAAAGACATTAAAGAGAGTTCATTAAGTTGAGCTTCTTTTCTTTCTTCTTCCATCTTTAACTCCAACCACCCAAACAATGAGTGTTCATCCTTCATAATCATCTTGTCCAAATCCCTTGAAAGTATGTGAGTTAAGTTCTTTGCATTTAACCTTATAAAGTTCATTTCTCCCTTTTAATCTTCATGTAAATTACTTGAAGCTGATCCACTTGGTAACAAAACCAAGTGGAGAATATGTGTACATTATTTATATGATATGCACTTTTCTTTGGAGCTAGGTCTCCCTCCATTTACTTGTTTATTTCATTGCTTTTATATATATTATATGTATGTATTATATATATAGCACATAATGTGTAGTCCTCCAAGTTTGGAATTACAAGTCTCATCCTTGTGAGTTGATCTAAGTATTTTGTAAATTTTAATTAAAATAACACTAAAATTCACAACTATTATTAATGAAGATTTACGTAATATCAATTAAGATATACAACTATAAAACTTTGAATCATAGTGTTTTCACGGTATTCGTCTACGGTTCAGGTCTCTTCGTCCTCACCAAAGCGGAATTGACCGGTGGTGGTTGGTCGAAGGAAGAGCCAAAGGAAGAGCCAAATGATTTGGAAGAGCCAAATGATTTGAGCGAATTAAACCGATTCCATTTTGTCCGGACCAGTATTCGGTCCAGGAAAACTGGTCAGTTCCAGTTAAAAGTCCGTAGATTATTTAGATTTTTTTTTGAACAACTATATATATATATATATATATATGTATGTATAGAAAAATGATCAAATACAAACCATAAATATCGTACAAACGTGCGAACTGTTGTATCTTAGTACTATTTTGGTGTATCTTCGTTAATTTTGTTGTATCTTAATTTTTTTGTTGTATCTCAGTAAGATCCCGTTGTATGTTATTACGTTTTTGTTGTATCTTCGCATCTTAGTTAGTTTGTTGTATATTTACAAATATGTTGTATTTTAGTATATTTTTGTTGTATCTTAGTTGATTTTCTTAAAAAATTTCTTGTGTTGGATTTTTATTTTACAAAATATTGACATTTAACTAACATACAACAAAAATGTAGTAAGATACAACTGGTTCGTACGGTTTGTACGAAAAAATGGTTTGTAGCGGAATAAGCTCATGTATGTATATATATGTAGCCACTTAAATATAGTAGGAACCGTTGGAATCAATCTTGATCGTTGAATTGATGTTGTACTTGCACAGGGGACGTGCTTGAGGAGGATGTAATTGCATAGGGGACACTTCCCATTCATCTTGAGCCACTTCAGTGCAGGAGGCATGTAGAGTGGAAACGATGGTTGCAGGGAAGAGTATGCAGTTCTACTCCATCCTCGTGTGGGCTTAGCCTCAGGAGGATAAATAACTCGAGATATTGGCAATAGAGTTTTTAAATAGGGTGGTGCTATTTACCGCCTCAAAATTTCTAAAATCGCCTCCAATTTCGACAAAAATACCCTTATTATTTATCGCCCCGAATTTCTTACTTTCGCCCATAATCATATAATCACTTTCATACCTTTTTTTAATCTCCTTTAATTCCAGACATTAACAGAATTCATGGCGGAAATAAAAGGAAACGCGGTAACTTTTGACCCAAAAAACTAGTACTCACCACGGTGCTACCTCCACCAATGAGACTCTCATGTTTTGCCTCGCTAACCCCGGCGAGGCTTTCTCCTACCCACTCCATACTACCCAGGGTAAGCACGTACGCTTTGATTTGGAATCGTTAGTACTGTTCAA
>JAOWAN010082588.1:0-10368 GCA_028566635.1 Lobelia cardinalis
CCCCAACTGAACTAATAATCAGCATTCAGTGCATAAATTCGGCATCACCAGCGCCTGAACCGGCAGAGACAGCAATTACATCCTCTGTAAAGACCCCCACTGACACACGTACACACGCTACTGTGTGTAATTTTGGTCTCCTTTAGCGCAGAGAGAGAGAGAGAGAGGGGGAGGGGAAGAGTGGTAGTTTTGCAAATGTTTCTGTACACATGGGAACTACTAGAAAGACTAGTCAAAGAAGAAGAAGATGGGCCGTGAGACCTCAGTTTTGCTACAGCCCAAGTTCCTTCTTATCGTCCTTGTCGCCTCACTTTTCATTTTTCTGGCCTTCTTCTCTCAATAGGTAAAATTAATTTCTTGATTTTCACCTGTTCGTATTAAAGATTTCATTTTTAATTCTAATATATTGGCGACCACTATGGGTACCATGGAGGTTACTTGTTTTGATTGATATATGGAGTGCCTATCCGTTATTTATTAGGAGTGTCAATATTTAAAGAGTTTAAAATATGTGCTCTACTACTCTCAAATTTTTACACGTAATTTTTTTAAAAAAATATTAAAATTCATATAAAATACGATTTTCTAATTTTGCTCAAACACAATCGAAAACTACCCAAAATATTTTTCTAAAATTTCTCCCATCTTCCATGATTCCTTCCCACATTAAAACTAAACCCTAATCAAACCAGCAGTTGGAAGGAGGATTTTTAGATCAAAACTTTAGCATCCAACTAATCTTGCGGCTTCTTCCCCAGTCACAAAATCGCCAAATATTGCACATTCTTCCCTAATTTCGCCGGATAAGATGGAGTGCAGCCGCGATCCTCTTGTTCTTTACTCGATTCTCTCTATCTCTCAAAATCTTCATGTCATACCTCTTTCTCCAAATCAAATCTTGGACCCATCTACTCCTATTTCCAAATCCATCTCTGAATCTCGTTTGGTACTCCAATCTCCATGTCCATCTTCGATATCTCCATCTGTGTTCTCCATCTGCGATCTTCTCGAATCTAGCATCATTTAAATAAAATCGAGTATAAGGCTGGCTGAAAATAAGAAGCATAAAATGAAAGTGGAGGCCAAGCTTGGTCTCGAGTACTATGTATGTAAATTGACAGCAACTGTAAAGGAGGTTTGTTATAGGTTCCTCCTGCTGACGGGAAGAAGATGGAGGATGCAATAGGTCGAATCGTTTAGTGGTCGAATGTGAATCAATTTGCAGAGATCGTGGAATCAAAATGCATACGATAATATCTTAAAATACATAATATGCAATCAAAATGCACATGATGATATCTGAAAAATGTAAATGTTTAAAAGTGCATATAATGATATTTTAAAATTTAAATAATGCATATAAAAATACAAATAATGTTTAAACTCGCAGTTGAAAATGTATACGTTTAAATTAATAATGCACATAATATTTAAACTCGCACTTGAATTATATTAAGCTCGCCATCAAAAAATTTGAATTTTGGATCCTTTTCTCAGGCAAGAATAATACAAAATTGCACTAGTATAATGTCGCATCGGTAGAACAAATATAAAAATTTACGATATTTATTTTTTAGTATTTGAATAATTGCCTTAAAATTCCGGCATTTAATTGTCTGCCGCTTGATTTTAGACACTTTTTTCTAGGACTTTACTAAGTGTCGTTACATTTTAGGTATATTTCCTGTATTTTTAAAAATGTCGTTAGATTGTAGGCATTTATTTTCAACATTTAATTTAATGCCATTAATTTGTAGGCATTTATTTTCGTCATTTAATAAAATGTTGTTAGTTTGTAGGCATTTATTTTAGCATTTACTTAACTGCCGTTAAATTGTAGGTATTTTTCAACACTTTCTCCTCTCCTGTTTTCCAAATTTCTATTTTCATTTCCAAATCTCTTCCGAAAAATAAATTCCCATATCGTAGTTTAACACAATTTTTCTTGTGGGTCACTAAATACCGCCCCTCATTTTCTCGACACCGCATCCCTAATGCCGAAAATATCCCTGTTAAAAAAAAATTCCACCAAATCGCCTTGTACAAGAGGCGATGACGAGTAGGGAGAGAGGGTTAAAATTAAAGATGGGGGAAGGGACGAAGAGCAGAGGAAGGGGATGGAGAGGGTTTTGATGACTGCAGAGGCTCTGCCATTTGGGGCGCCGTGAGGTCGAGTTCACTTGAATAACGTGATATTCTCTCTGTTCACCAAATTTCATACACATTTTTCTATTTCCCCCTCTTTTTTTCTTTTCTTTTCTTTTTTCCCTCTTGACCAAAAGATGATGTTCTTAATTATCAGTTATTAATTGAATTTCACGTTTTACTCCAAAGAAGGTTTTAATTGTTTACACCATTTGCTAATTTGCAAGAGTTTCTAGGGCTTTGTGTGGTGTGGGGGGGGGGGGTTGAGTGATAAACTCGCGCATAAGATAAAAGGCTGCTAAAATAACTCCATTGAAGTGCTGAAAACTCATTTTTAAGATGGAATTAAGCCACCGTAAAATAATAATATTTTTGTTTCACAAAGTAAATGATTGAGTTCATATTCATTCATTCACTTTTTCATTTCGGCATTTTATCAAACAGATTGTGAGTACTAGAATGACGATAATAAGAAAAATGAGGGCGACATTTAGAAGGGAGGTAGTGAGAAAAATAGAAAAAGGGTATTTTCAACATTTGAGGAGGCGTAGCAAGAAAAATAAAGGCGGCATTTAGCACCACCCTTTTTCTTTCAGTATCCTTAATCGCACTGTCACAGGTGCTCAAAAAAGAATACTAAACTTACTAACTACTAGTACTACAACTAACTAATTTAATGGAGATAATGGTAAGAAAGATATCGATTCACGAGATTCAGGATTTATATAATAACTATTAAATAAATTATATAAAATAGTTTATGAATGTCACACCGAAAGTTTAGGAATATAAAATTCAATCACTATTAATAATTATGCATGCACAATTGCTATTGATTTTGTTCATATGATTGTCTGATTATTAGCAATGCATTTGATCTCTTAGGCAAAAAATACATTACCAGTGTTCTCCGATTTCTCTAAACACTGAAGGTCACGGTAGTAGACGACACACAGAAAATCCTTGAAGCACATAAGACTCGAACAACCCTAATCCCTCTTACTCGCAATGGGATTGCACAACTAGATAAACTAGAGAATTGTAATCAAGCTATTGTATGAAACCTCGATCACAAAGCATAAACATACATTTAATAATCATTCCTCGAATTAGGCATTCATGACTTTTTAATTCAAGGAACGCACGTCAGAACGATTATAATAACAATAAGAACATAAATTTAATGAAAGTATTAACAACAATGCATAAATGAATAATAAGATTTACCTGCAATTCCTAGAACAAGGTATGAAAATATAATAAGAATCTATACTATAAGTTAAGGCGTGGGGCCCAGGTCAAATGAATAGTATTATTCATGCACAAATTTTGAGGGAGGAGTTGAGATTAGTGTTTATGTATTGGGGAGTGTGTGTTGAGAAGAAATAGATGGATGATGGGGATTTTTGTGTGGATGGTGTTGGGATTGGGAAAAAGTGAGTGTGTGTTGGGGAGAGAGAGATATTAAAATGCTATATTTTATGTATAATTTTTTTATTTGACTTAATTATTATGTAAAATTATATACATATTTTTTATGTTAAATAATTTTATCACTTTTAAATATTTATTCCTTAATTTTAAATATCTTTTTAACTTAAATAGTGTGAAAAAATAAAAAAAATAATATAAAATTTTAAATATTTTGCTGTGTCCTCGGGGCACGGGCTTTCACTAGTCTATATTATAATTCAAGTCGGTGGACCCCATGACAAGTGAATAGTAGCCATCAAATGAATAGTAATGTGGGAGTGTGTGCTGCTTGAGAGTGAGTGTGTGTGTGTGTGAGGGCACGGATGAGGAGGAAAGGTTATCGGCTAGATTTGTAAGGAAATGTTCGTTGGGCCCATTTGCAAGAAACAATTTAAAGTAAAGAATGAGAGATTGGTGGGTTTTTGTTTGGGAAAAAAAATGAGGGGAACACAAAAAACTGTTGGATCACATGATTTGAAAAAATAAAAAATCTAAAAAGCTTTTTTTTCCTTTTTTATTTTATATGTGGATGTGTGGGAAAGATATTAAAAAATATTATATTTTATATATAATTTATCACTTTTAAATATTATTGTATTTAAAAATATAAATTATTTCTGATTAAATATTTTGATACATCGTATTCGAACCGTGCCTTTAAATACGAGCATTTACTAGTGATATGTATAAAAGAGGAGGAGAACGATTTTATTTATAAATAAAATAAATCTAAACCGAACCTTAAAAGGAATTGTAAATATGGTAGAAGTTTAGAAAATAATTGTGTAAATTCTTTAATTGCTTGGAGAATAATTCTGATCTGATTTGCACAATTAACCTTGCCCGGATGAGAGCTGGAGATGCTGCTAGGCGCTTGGCTGCTACGTGTCGCGCGATGGCTGGTCCAGGAGAGAGGCGCAGCTGGCTGATGGAGAGGGAGCAGGTGCGCTGCCATGTGGCAGCTTGAGGTTGGCTGGCTTGGAGGAGGTGAAGCTCACACGCGCGTGACGGAAGGTGAACCGGAGGGAGTAGGAGACAGACGGTTCCCACTACTGGCGCGCGTGCTGGGCTGGTTGGGCCGTGTCTGATCCTGTGTGTGCGGTTGCATGGAGGCTACGGTGGAAAGCAAATCCGGAGCGCTGGATTGCTGCTACTGTGTGCGCACGAATCACCGGATTATTTCCATTTTTGATAATTAAAGCAGCTGTCTTCTTTATTTAATTTTTACACTTTCGGTCATTTTCTTCTGTAAATAACTAACGGATCTTTCTTCATAAGATGTTCATAAATTGCTCGACTAACAGACCGTCATAACTTTTGCTCCATTTTGTATATAGATTCCAAATATATAACTTTTAGCTCCAAATACTATATATTTGCTCACTTTTACTTTAAAGCTCTTAATGATCCCTAAAAAACATGAAATCATATATAAAATCAAGGTATTATATCCAATAAATGCATGTAATATACACATAATATAGCACTAAATATAGATTTATTTGAGTGCTAACAATCCTCTCTCGATCGCCCTCAATCGCGCCCCTCTCTCTCTCTCTCTCTCTCTTCCTTCATATCTGGATAGCAATTCTGTAGTTTATCATCGCCAACTTTACTTTTCTCTACCAAAACCTGAGCAAGGTAATTCAAATTCTTTTCCTAATGGAACATAATTGAAATGGTAGAATATGTGAAAATTTCTAATTTTATGGAGTATATTAAGCATTCTTGGTGGAATAGCTGCTAAATCGATTCTAAATCCTAAATGAGTAGGATGAAGTTAACGGTTTTATCTTTTTTTCTATTTAACTCACATGCCAAGTTGGAGAGTATAACATACTTACTTAGTGGGCACTACTAACAAGAAGCTCTTAGGCGCTCCATATAACTTGCATACTTGCTTTATCTCGTTGTGGAATTCAAATGCATTTTGGATCTAGTTTAAAGCTTTGGTTTTGATTTTGTGGAACTTTTTTTTTCTTAATTTAGAATGTGCATTTTAATTTAGGGTTTTTTTTTGTGGATTTTTATTTGATCTGAATTTGGATTATTTTAATTGAAAGAATGGACATCTTATATGGGATCTTTTTCCCCGCCCCATAAAGTTAGCAAAAATTTCACATAGCCCCCCAAAAAGTAAATGAACCCATATGACATTTCAGCCAATCAAATTGATCCATCGAACCCCTAGCCCAAATCGGGATGCTATTTTGGTCCAAGCCCAAATCAGAATGTCATTTTGGTCCAAAATAATCGCGTGCATGACATGTGAAGGGTATTATAGATAATTTTAAGATCTTTATTTAATAAAAAGAAAAACACACCCTTAAATAACTAAACCTAATACTTCCTCTTCCTATCCATCATCCGCCACCACCTTCATCCAAGCGGACCCTCAGTGCGAAAGATGACGGCGGTGGCGGAGCAAAGTTGTAATCGATAGTGTGGGTGGTTCGCTTCTGTGATGGCAAGGGCTTCGACTTTATGAGGCCGGACAAAGACGGTGATGATATGTCATTCATCATTCTGAGATCCAATCCTATCTAATCTGTTACTTGCCTTAGAGGTTGAAGGTGGATTAGTTCACGTCGGAGAAGTGTATCGTTAAATAATTTTAAATTTTTGGCTCATAATAAAATTAGTGTGAGTCGCATTGAATTACACTCTGAGTCTCCGACGGGTCAGATCGAGTTTTCCAAGTTGACCCGACTTAGAGGTGGATCACAAGTCCGATATCGTGATAGATCGTACTGTTTAAAATATGAGATGGAGTAGATGAGCTTTTTTGCTTAAATATCCATTATACCCTTCGATGTGAAAGGGTGAATATAATTTATTATATTTAAATGTGATATGAAATATTTGAATGTGAGGAGAGAATTAATAAAAGAGGAGAGATAATGTGATGTGAAACATTTAAATTGATTTATGTGAGTGTATAAGTATATGGGTAGTAGATGAAAAATAATTTTGATAGATAGTGATATATATGATATTTGGGTGTGATATTTGATATGTGATCGAATATTCTCCATATTCTTGGTATTCCCATATTGTCTCAAATGAGACTTGTGATCCACCCCTTAAAAATATGAAAATATCTATAGTATATGACCGAGTGTTTTTTTTTTTTACCGTAGCAAACATCCAAATCAGGTCATCACATCACCTCGATTAAGGCACTGTCCTTTGTACTTCTATTTCTCAGTGTAACGGAAAGAACGGAAATGACACTGCAGTACATTTTTTTTTTTCCAATCCACTTCATTGGTTTTTCCATTACACAAAAATATTCCTCCATTTCTTCAAACTTCATCAACTTCATCTTCCTAAACTTCTGCTTCAAAGGAATTGTACAACCAAGCCAAGCACATTTTACAAAGAAGTTGTAAGTACAAAAATACAAGCAGATTGCTTGCAGTTTGGTACGGTAAGCACAAAGAACAAAGAACAATCAAAGAAAATAATTTTAAGCACAAAAAAGGCTTTTGGTTTTTGATTCCATTGAAAAACAGTAAACGAATTTTGATAAACTTCAGGACAAGAAGGTTACCCACCAAAAGGAAGGCACTAAAGCACAAAAAAATTCAAAAAATACTAGATTAGAACAGCGGTAGGGAGAAGTACTCTTTCAAGTCAAAAAAAATAATAATAAGTTTGCACAATAGAAAAAAAATGTTGATGGCGTTAGATCTGAAAGAGGCAAAAGAGAAAAGTGGCGGAGGCGGTAGTAGACGGCGGTGGCAACGACGGTTAATTCAAGGAAGATTAGAACTAGGGGTGGCAAAAGAGTCGATGGGTTGTAAATCGATATTTGCAAATATTAAAATTTTAGATTATGATGTTAAATGAATGAAAAGAGTTATGTTTTTAACTAGATTGATATTATGTTGAAGAATAAGAAAAATGTCGCTCTAATCCAAAAAATTCAGATTTTGTGATCAAAATTACGTTAAAGCGTTGGGGAAACGTTCGAATGCTAAACTTTCGAGAATTTAATTAAATAATTCTAAATTATATAATATTATTTAAAATTATTTCTTAAGTTATTTTCACACTAAGTCCTTTCGGATATAAATATTTTTTATTTTATAAATAATATGTTATTTATAAATTATTTTGAATTGTGATTTGAATAAGATTATTAATAATAATTAGTACTAATTAATAATAATTTTATGTTTGGTAAGGGGTTCTATTACATTAATATATTGGTATTATTGAATCTTGGATTTAATTGGTGAAGGTTTATTTGGGTTGCCACGGGTTGCACCCATGGTTAATGGGTTTAATTGGGTTAAACCCAATAAGACCCAATAAGTTATTGGGTTTAATTGGATAAACCCAATAAGACCCAATAAGCTATTGGGTTTAAGTGGGTTTACACCCAACCCAACCCATAGACCCAGTTTGCCACCCCTAATTAGAACAGCGGTAAGGAGTGTAGAATTCTTTTAGCGGGCGCTAGAGGCACGGCGGTAAGGAGTTAATAAGGAGGTTAGGTGGTGTAAGGAGTTTAGGGTTTTTTTCCAGAGGGCGGACGAATGGAGAGGAGAGTGACTTGAGGTTGAGAGGAGAAGGAGATCGACGGTGACGGTGACGGTGACGGTACGAAGACGGGGACGTGCCAACGGGAGGAGGTGAGGGAAGCGCCTCGGTTATGAGAGAAAGGCGGAGTAGGACTGAGATATAGGGTTTTCTTAGTTTATACCCTTGATTTGGGCTTTAATAATGGATTGGACTTGAACTTAAAATTGTGAGGAAAGAAAAAAAAAATGTTCAAATTTTTGAGTTATATTAAATAGATTGGGTTATAGGTAGATGATTTAGTTTAGATATTTAAGAACATTAAATTTTAAATTAGTTGATTTAAAATAATTTAAAGCTAAACCCTATATGAATGCCAAGTTTGTCAGTAAAATAAGAAATAAAAAATATTTAATTTATGTTTTAAAATAATTTAAAATAAAGATTCCTTTTAATATTTTGTATATATGAAAATATTAGTTAATATTCAAAAAAATTATATAGTATCTATAGTTTTTTTTTCCCTTGACTGGTCTGTCTTCAGACACGAGTATTCCCTAGTCGAAAATTATACGAAGTGCTAGGCACTCCGTGCTACGAGTATTATAATGCACATAATAGTTATAAATTATGCACATATAACATTTATGTGCATTACTAATTATGTTATGTGCATATTTTCTAACGTTTATATATTAAGGCACTTTATAAACAATGAGTACCTAGACACTCCCATATAACGATTGTTCCCTAGTATATTATAAACTAGGGTATATCCGTATCTTAGATACAGAGGATTTAAAAAATTGTTTGATTTTTTCGAGCTTATCTATTAGATAGTTCTGAACATGTGTAAATATAATTTTTAATAATTTTTTTACGATTTAAATGCTTGTAAATATAATTTTTAAAATTATTTTTATGAATTAATATATTTTTTTATTTATAAATAGCTTGTTATAGTGAAAATGTGAGATTAAAAGTTTTGATATAATTTTATGATATTATTGATTAATAAAAGAGTCACTTGATGCACAAATTATGACTCATTAAAAATTATTGTACACAGATTAAATAATAATTTGGTTCATTTAGTAGGGCAGTCATAGTACTGCTAGTCATAGTATTCACATTATTTGTACTATCAACTGGCTTGAGTTGAGACACTAAAATCAAACACCAGGAGTAGTGTGTCATGTCAATCAAATTAAAAAAAAAAACGATTTTTATTGTTGAAAACATCAAATCAGGCAACAATTTGAAATCTATACTATAATTTAGAGCAGAATTTACTGTTCACGAATTTGACATTCATAACAGTAAATTCTGCTCAAATGATCACAACCATTCATCATTAAACATCACAGCCATTCATTGCCTATCCAAGTCAAATGTTACAATCATAATCTGAACCACTCATTTTACATACAATCTATGTCTAAAACAGATCTCATCCTTTCATTTTACAGAAGCACGCAACTGAATTCATACACTTTTCCTCTCTCTTGATTTTCAACTTCATTAACACCTACTCTTTTCTTAAGTAGTTATATCTTAGTTCCAGGTCTGCCATGATTTACATCTTTTTTCTTCATCTGCATTTGTATCTTTCTCTTCATCCCACAGCCTTTAGCTAACTTTAGAAAAGAAAACAACAATCAGAAAAGAAAAAGAAAAGAAATACACTGTAGTGGATTTCAGATATAATAGTGGGTTGCAAAAAAAATGTGCTAAAAATTGTGTTAAAAAAATGTTCTACACCTTGAATGAGTTATACAACAAATGGATTTAGAAGTGAAAACCTTCCAAACAAATTTGTTAAACTAACCTTAAAAGAATGGCACATTTTCAAAACGGAAGTAACCCAGGTTTTTAAATTTGTTTATTTTAATATTTTTTTAATCTTTAAAAAAAGAGAAACGAAAAAAAGTTTTTTAGAGCCCCCAAGAAATATGTTTTACAGAAAAATCCCAGAAAATTAGAATTTTAAAACGTTTAGTGAAAGCATTTTACTAAAAAATTGCAGATCTTAAGGGAAGGAAAAGAGTAACAGTTACATTTAGGTTTTAAAAAAATCACCATTTAAAAAAGAGTACAGAAATTAGGATTTTTTTAAGAGAGAAACAGAACTGTACCTTGGCGTTGATGGAGGTTGGCGTCGGAGATGATGGATCTGAAGAGAGATGGAGGTTAGGGTTTCGGTCGATGGAGATGAAGAAATGA
>JAOWAN010082609.1:0-10366 GCA_028566635.1 Lobelia cardinalis
AGAGAGAGAGAGAGAGAGAGAGAGAGAGAGAGAGAGAGAGAGAGAGAGAGAGAGAGAGAGAGAGAGAGAATCGTGAAAATTGATGAAATCAAAGGAGAAGATTGTGTCTGACGTATAATAGGAAATGTGATTTTATGCCAAATTTTAAAAATGCGTGTAACATATTAAAAAATATACTAGCGCGTGTTTTTCACACATTTAGGGGGATGGACACTCCTAGCATGGAACTCGGTATAATTTGTAAGTAAAATGTAAGGGAGGGTAAAATGGAAGGAAATGCAAACGCATATTCTTTATTAAATACTTGCCCCCCAAAATTGAGATAAAAAGTGGAAGGAAGAATGGTTGCTATACGTTTTTCAAACATGTTCTTTCCTTCCTATGCTTCGTACCAAAAAAATGAAAATGAAACTTCTCACTTTTTTCATCTTCAACCGAATAACCGGAGGAAAAAATATTTTTCACTCTATGAGAGTTGAAAGTTGAACACTCATATTTTCCACCCCTATAATCAACGGACCATAAATTTGTTTCCCATTAATTTTTAGAGGATCCTACAATTTGGTGTAGAAGAGATAAAATATGGTGAAGGTCATTCGTCGCCAATTGTGTTGACATTTATTTGACCGATTCGACTATGGAATTATCCAATTTGGTGACAATTTTTGTCACTAATTCGTGATAACTATCGATCATCAACAAAAATCCCATCAGCATTTCAATATTTTAAAAATTAGTAGCATAGTAAAATAAACATGATTAAAACTAAAAATCAATAAAATTTTACTGGGTTAATTGATGTATGCTAGCTGTTTATATCAGGAGAAAAATATGACCCACATATATACCTCTTCTCGATCCTAAGTCTTTATCTTTTAATTGGAGGGATAGGTGTTACAAACGTGGGGAGTATTTCAGAGATTTGAAGATAAAGGTAAGCGCGTATCATGTGAATAAACAATGTTCATAAAGTAATTATTGCCTTAATTATTATACTGCAGGGATTAGTGTATTCGATTTGCACAAAAAAAACAACAGTCATTACTACTGAGATTTTTTGTGTGAATTTATGAGAGTTGTAAAGTATGATAGTAATTTTGAAAGTGAATTTTAACACTGCTGGAACACTAAATTTATAAGCCAAGTCACATCCCTTTTTAACGGTCGTAACTGCTAGAACGAGAATATCTATCAGACGAGCGCTATAGCGCTAGTTTGAGCGCTATAGCATTCAGCCCTGAATTTTCCAACGGACAAGACCATTAAATTCAAATTTGGATGGAATAAACCGTCCATGGTGCTATAGCGCTAGGCCAAGCGCTAGAGTGCTCTAACTCTGTAGCGCTGTCTTGGACGCTATAGCGCTCCCCCTCTTAGAAGGTTCTGCGCCATTCTCAGAAATTCAACACCACAGCGCTCCTAGGACTATAGAGTGGTTCTGATCATAAAATTTGAATTTTGTGGTTAGAGCGACATTTTTCTTATTCTTCAATGTAGGATATCAATTCCACTTGATCATTACTCTTTTCATACACTTAATATCATCAACTAACCTTATAAATTTCCAACAAAAGATTTTTGCAATTCTAAAACAACATTTGGGGAAAGATGATTGTATACACATCTTTAGTACTCATTTTTATTTATTTCGATGAGAAATTTCTTTTATAAGGTGTCACAATATATTATCTATACTATAAATCAGCTCAGCCAAATGAATAGTAACTCGACACAATTTTCAAGGCTAGAGAGGGGCGGCGGCTGGCTAGAGGGGGCAGTAGTGCTGTGGGACCCTCCTGGTTATGATGAATTTCTTTGGGAAACATAGCTTAACCGGTGCAGAGCTTTCTATGGACATAGGAGACAAGGTCAAGCACGTTTGCAGAGCTTTTAACGGTTCCATAGCTTTACTCCAAGAGAGATAAGAAAGGCAGTAGTGCTGTGGGACCCTCCTGATTATGATGAATTTCTTTGGAAAACATAACTTAATCGGTGCAGAGCTTTCTATGGACATAGGAGATAAGGCCAAGCACGTTTGCAGAGCTTTTAATGGTTCCATAGCTTTACTCCAAAAGAGATAAGAAAAGTATGGGACCCAGTGACTGGTGACGTGTGAAAAATGATGTGCAAGTCTGTGAGTTAAAAGTGTTACTTGGTATAATTACTTTGCTTTGTTCTTTAATTTACTTTATTTATATTTTACAATTTCTGAGCATATATTCGATTAATGTATTTTTATTTTTTTATATCAACGTAGATTTATATTTACTTGCATCGAAAATAGAGTTTGATTGACGTGCGCCGTGTCTTCAGACACGAGCATTTACTAGTATAAGTATATAAGGTGTCATATTTTAACTAATTGTTTAATGATACATAAGCTTAACAAGAAAGTACATAAATCCTCCTGAATTAGTTGACCTCTATTTTAAACCTTGGTTAAGTTCTTATCTACAAATTAAAATAAGAAACATATCTCAATTTTGGAATGTAATAAAAAAAAAAATTAATAGGAGCATGAAGAGTAGCAATAACTTCATTATTCTTCTTACTCGCTTTGACGACCTTCATTTCTTCTCCGACTTCAGTGGCATAACTCACCATTTGTACTAGCAACATATTCCTTCTGTTTCATTTTTAATTGTCTTGAAAGCGACATTTTCCCTTAAAATATATCGCTATCATGAATAATTAAAATGAAACGGAGGGAGTATGTGATTTTCCTCGATCTAATATTGATCTTCTTGCAAGTTTTTCACCATTTCTTTAATTCAAAATACCATCAGCAAAAGTGTCAAAAAAAAAAAAAAAAACCATCAGCAAAAAAGCTATGATCCAATTCAGATTTAATGGTTTTTAGATCCTAATAACTTTCTTCGTGTACAATCTTTTCCATTGCCTTAAAAATCAATTTGGAATTTACTTTATTTGATTCCTCAGGTTAATCTTTCCCCAATTACTAATGTTTCTTCCTGAAAAGCCAAAACTGAGTTCTCCCATTGCCCTGAATGTGGCTACACCCATTAATGTCCACGGCAAGCCATTCATCTGAGGTACAATACATAACCAACATTTGTTTTAGCCATCTTGCTTTTCAACACTTCCTGGAAGTGTTTTGGGGGCTGGGAATGAAATGGCAGAAAATGGATTTGGGCCATCTGTCAACATGGTGGCTTTCATGTTTTATGTTATGCATAGGGCCTTCTCAATTTCTCCTCCACCGTGCTGTGCTAATTGAAATGAAATTGGTTGTTTTCTCCTTTCGGAGTTGGAAAAGAAAATAGGTGTCACAGGAGCCGAGGAAGATGAACAGATGGGGCTATTCCTTTTTCCTTCATCCTTTTTTCTTCTTTTATTTTACAACTGCGCTAAATCCAAACAGTTTTTTCCCCTCAATTTCTGTTCAACTAGGAGGGGTGTCTGGGGTGAGTGATTCCACCTTTTGGAACAAGTTTTTTTCCCCCTCAATTTCTGTTCAATTTTTAGACATAGTGGGAATTAATCAAAGTTTAGGAGGATATTTACTTTATTGTTTCTAGCTTCAAATTCTCACGTGTCACTAAACAATTGGTCAAAGGTAAGACCTTATAATTTTGTTTTTCCCTTCCCCTCGTCACGCACCTTGTCTGTCCGTGCTATCCATGTGTCCACCACCGCCTAGTTATAGCGTGGCAACACCTGCCGACTCTTTTTCCCTTTCTCTTTCAACTGTCTCCCAGCATCTCCCCTCATTCAATTAGGGATCGATATGTGACAAAGTTACTGTTCATTCAACTGTTTTTAAGACTGATGCTCCATATACTATAGATATAAGGTGACACCTTATAAAATATTTTTTCTATTTGAATAGAAAAGTAAAATTGTAAGGTAGTTCTTAAAAGAATCAGACAAAGTAAACGCTGCATTTGTATAGTTGATAATTAAATGAGAAAAAAGTGATTCTGATCTGCGAAAAAGTTCAAGAAGAATTGTGGGGTGGGTGGTGGGTTAGTGTAAATGCACAAAGTGATATATAATCCCCCATCAAGAATTATTGTAATATAAGAATGGATCACAAGAAGAGCCTAGCAGTATAATGTTCAATAGGGAGTTGAAGTTTACCTTTTGATCGGAGGGGTGTGTACCATTTTTAAGGGGATGTCAAGGACATGTGACTACCGAATCGGTGACGTGATATTTTGAGGGAGTCTAAGAGCATTTACATTGATGATTATTTGAGAGTCTATAGGAATATGCTCTATGCCTCATTTAATACTCCACAACAACGGGGCACAACAGATGTTATGCAGTGGATTTAAATTGCTGCTTCAGCATTGTTAGGTATCTATCATTGAATCAAATATCTGCCCTATTTATTCCACACATAACCTATATAATTCAACAATGAATACTTAATAATGCTGAACTTGCAGTGAAAATCCACTGTTGATGCCTTTTACCCCAGATGTCCTAACATCCGGCAGAAAATTGGGAGTGACAAGTCAAAACCCGCTATTAGGAGTGCTCTTTCCATCCTGCTATTTCCAGCAGCGTTGAGCGTCTTTCGCTAAGGCGCATGGCAAACATTCCAAAATAGATAAAAGTGACCCTTTCTTTGGGGTCCTGGCCGGAGAATGATTCTGGCGGGCCACAGTTTTCAGGCAACCGAGTAGGCTCTTAAATGGAGATTGGGAGGCATGAGAATTTCCAATCCATCAAAATAGCAATCTGTAATCTATTATTCATTTGTAATGTTCGTTCCATATTGGCGGTATGTTGTGTTTTATTTGTAAATTGCAATGTTAGAGATGCAAACTATGAAGTGTTCACTTCATAGTAGGGTGCTAATAACATTATCTAGATGTATTTGAATTTAACATATAATCACATGAGCTGTCTTTGTAGTACTTGAGAAGGATCTATTATCCATTGAGTTCGACAACTTACATTCATCTAGTTGCACCAAAAATGAAACTCATTAACACTAAATTTTCAAATTAGTTAAATCTACAAAAGTTTCAAATGAGTTAAAATGTAAAGTAATCAATTCCAAATGGCATAAAAGTCCAATGACAAACAAGTTAAGAAAGAAGTATATTTGATAGCCAACAAATTAATAAGAACTGTAAATTTTAAGAAAATTGGCCTTCTCTTTTGATGGATTTATTCAAAATACAAATGGCATGTCTCACCTAGAGTTATGAACTACCACCACAGAGTAAACTATGGAGTGGGATGACCATGTTAATTAAGAACAAACTATGGCCTTTCAAGCCGACATCAAGTATCAACATACAAGAGTAGAATTCCAGATACTTCAAAATGTGACTTGTTTTAATCGGGCATGTGAGTCCAGAACATGTTTATGTCTGCCTTATGAAGTTGACATAAACGAATAATACAATAAGATATAACCTGGAATGACTTGACCACATGCTCCTTTGGTCCTTGTCTTCCTTGCTTCTACAAAATTCCATCCTTAGTAGTAACAGATTCATGTAGTCCGAGTGGCCAGGCTCACCCTATGGCATGTGCCATGATCTTCAGCCACTAATCGCATACTCCCAGCCTCGTCCCTTTCTCGGGCGATTGAGAAGCTCTTTGAGCAGGCCTCCTCTTGTCCCTACCCTTCCTTTTAAGACTACTATATTCTAGCAAAGGCAAATTATAGTTTGAACTATCTGGAATAACATGTTTTTTTGACTCACCTGCCCAATTAACACGAGTCACATTATGAACCATCTAAATTCTACACCTATATACATTGAAGTCAGCTTGAAAGGCCAGTTGGGTCGCCTGAGCTATGTTTCTGGAATCTTGAATCACAAATTGGTGGGTATATATGCGCACAAATGCACATCTACTCATTTTGTTGACTGTAAGTGCATCCCTTATGCATTCTTATACATAGATGCACCAAATGCGTTAATCATATTGATCTTAGTTCAATCAAGACGTTGCTAAATGAATTAAAGAGCTTTCTTTCAACTCTATTTGACTCGAACCATTCAAATAAATTCAAAACCTTTCATCACTTAATTATAGCCTGATGTTGGATAGATTGATGTTAGATCATTTAATGCCACTAGCCCAGCTACAAATCAAAATTTTTGTACATTAATTATATGAAATTCGGGACTTGTCCATCCTCGAGATCGATCTACTCAAGACCAAAAGAAACTAGGTATACAAACTTACTGTAAGAAATCCATGAATCTTGTCGATGCAAACGGAGCTCTGGCTTCATTTAAGTGAGATACTGAACTAGCAGCATTGCTGCTTTGCTTTGTGCATAAAAAGAAGTTCCGTGAACCCAAGTTCATCAGCTTCTCCTCTGGCCTTAAGCCTACAATCACATTGGAACATAAATTTCAAAAATTATCAGTTAAAGATGTTTGTGATTTTTGGAACTCTCTTGTCCAGTGCACACATTTTAGGTAAATAAAATCTTGAGCAAGATCTCGACAGCAACAGAGAAATGCAAATTTTGAGTTGACCAATTTAAGTCAAGACGACGGGAGTATTTAGTCCGATAAAATGCAACTAAACAAAAACTACCATTCAAGCAATCACCGTGTAAATTGATTTTTTTGGTTGCTCACTCATATCAAAGAATATGTACTTACCAATTCAATCCGATTCAAATTGGCAGGTGAGAGGAAATTTTCTTAGATGAGACTTTAAACGAGCCTCTTACCACTAGGACCAACCCCGTTGATTAACGGGTATATATTGATAAATGTGCTAAAACTAAAACAAAAGAAAAGTTGATAAAAGATGGAAAAAAGGAGAACGTACTTTCGAGGCTAAATTGGGAGTAATGAAGCTCGAACTGCTGGGAATCGGTCTTAGCCAGCAAAGGCCGCCTCTTCTCCTTCACGTACGTCTCCACCACCGTCTTTATCAACTCTCTGACGCTATTTTCCGGCGATACCACCACATGAACCGGTCCAAAACTTCTCTCAATATTTACATTGATCAATAGCTTAGTCGGCCTATTCAACGTCACACCGGCGAGCGCCGGAGTCAGCTTTTCCGGAACAGGAAGGAGTGCGCCAGATGTCGGAGCAAGTTCGGATGTTAGGTGAGGGACTTCGTCGAGATGACTAGACGCCGCCGCCGTATTGCGGCTTCGGTCGTCGACTTGGCGGAGAAACGATGATGGAAAAGACATGATTAGCACAGGTAGTATTTGATTGGCAAGGGTCTGCGATTTGCTACATACAGAGAAGATAATAAAAACAAGCGTATGAAGTCTCTATAGACTGGTCTCTCTGTCTGTAACGGTGAAACCGGCAAAATTATTTAGTGGGCCCAGAATACCACGTCATCCCGCGGCCGAAGGACTTCGAAGTTAGACACAACCGGTCGGGTTCAGAGCGGCTCCGTATCAATCAAAATCAACAGCAACCACAAGTCTGAATGCAGAACCAGGAGAGGAGCATTTTGTAAACACACTAAACACGAATACGTGGATCCGTGAGGTGAGGTGTATCTTTTAAAATTAAATATGTTATTTAAAAAATTAAGAAATATTCAAAAAAATTAGATAACATATGAAAAGAATTCAAAAAAATAAGAAAAAATATTTAAATTTTAAATATATACAAATACTCGAGTGAAATGCAAAAAGAATACAAAAATAAAAAAATAGAGTGGAAAATATATAAATTAGAGAAATTAATATAACATCTAAGTGTGATATCAACCGATCTCTTTTATATTATACTCCCTCCGTTTCATTTTAATTTTTCTTAAAGTGACATAAAACTCTTACAACATGTCACTATTAAGAACAATTAAATCAAAACGGAGGGAGTAAATATTTTAATATGTGTAAAATAAAAATAAATATCTATATTACAAAATAACTCATCATGTGATACTTAGAGTGTGTCGCATCATGAGCTATTGAATCAAAATAATCTGACAATTGATTTTATTTTTCTAAAAATTTCCCAAATTTTCAAGTTTTTGAATTTATTCACTTCCCCCAAAATTTTTAACATCTTTTGAATTCTTTTCACAAATTACCAAATTTTTAATTTTTTAAATTAATATGTTATAGTATTAAATAAGATACTTAATTTAAAAAAAATAAAAATCACATCATATGCCCACATGCACAGATATAACTAGTATAGTATATAATAAATCAGCAAAGTTATTCGAAACTTAATCGTGCTTAGTTTGTAAAACTTGGTTTGAAATTAAATTTAAGAAATAACTAAAAATCAAGTTAGAGTAAAATTAATTGAGCTTGTTAATTGATCAAGTATAGTTCAAGGTCAGTTTCACAAATAAGCTATTTCTACCGCGATAATATATCGAGCTATATATTGGAGCTCGATTTGATTAAAGGTTCGTTTGAGATTGACTCGAAAGCTAATCCAGTCATGATCGGTGATTACCTTTTAAAATCTCCACAATATTATCAAATAAACTTAAGTAGTCGCTCGTTTTCACCCTTTACCAATTGCGGCCAAACTTGTTATTTCGAAACTTTTCAACTTAATCTGCTGAATTATTCAACTTGTACTGAATTTTGCATTTTATGAGCTAATCAAGTTACTTTTTAAAATATATTTATTATATTTTAGAAAATCATTAAATAATGATGATTTTCATAAATTTATTAGAATAAATATAAAATAGTTAATTAAAATTAGAGCAAACTAAACATGGTGAAAATGAAGAGAATTTGGGGGAAAGGAGGGCACAAAACAACCATACATCTATAATATAAATTTAAGAGGTATGTTACTATTCAATAAACTGTTTCTTGACGTGACAATTTGAACAGTAACTCCGAAACTTTACTGAAAGCAAGAGAGAGGACAAGGCGCAGACGACATCAAGTTGGCAAAGACTTTTTTGTTAGTAGTACTATGCAAGTGTATAAGTAGATGAGATAGGATGGGTCATGGCCTCATGGGTGGCAGGGAACAACATAATGGCACGGATCCCATCAATTCTTTTTCTTAATTTTAAAGTTTTTAATTTGAACTATTTAATTAAATATTACTTTCTTTATTTTTCAATCCATTTTTTTCAAAATATAATCATCCTTTTAATATTATATTAACTAAAATATATTATAATATTAATTTTTTAATTAAAATGTAAATTGATGAAGTGAATTTTTTTATTACATGGGTATATACTAGTACATGCATATCTTCCAAAGATAATTATGACGCCTTTAGGATCGCCATCGCCTCCTTCGACCGGAGGTCAGCGGCCAAATAGATAATCCTTATACCGATCACATCCAGAAACGATGCCCATGACATAAAGCCTTCCTCCAAATAAACGGCCATAACCTATCCTCACTTTTTCTGGTCGGTGTTCGATCACTGGCCGATTAATCCTGTTCGAGGCGGATCTCGGGTTAAGTTTTAAACCTCTCCCAACATAGTTGCGGGAAATGGAACCTTAATCCGTCCTTCCAAGTGCAGTCCCTGGCACCACTACACCAACTGCTCGTTGGTAACCTATCATCACTGGGAACCAAGGGGTGGCTCAGTGGTAGAGTCGAGCTTTACAGTATGTAAGGTCTCAGATTCGATCCCTTTTCATGCCCCCTTAAAATAAAAAAAAATAATTAAAAAAAAAAAAAAAAAACCTATCCACACTTGACAAAAGGAAAAGTATACTACTACTAATTAACAAAGGAAAAATATGTAAGAAATAGAGAGTGACGTATCATCAATGAGAATGATTACGAATTAATGGATCACGACATCCCTAATTTTTAAAATCACTCTAATTAATACTCCACATATCTCTTTAAGTTTTCTCCTATATATATATATATATATATGAGCTTATTCCGTTAAGAACATCTTATATTAAGAACTTTAAGAACCAATTGTGATCATTAAATTAGAAACATTAATGATTAAAATTATTTTAGATAAAACAAAAATACATCTTAAAAAATAAGTGACATATATTGTAATTTTAAACAAAAAAATGGACAATCATTACAACCATTCATCAATTAAAAGAAACCGCCTAGCCACCAATGAGCACAATCAGCTAATCTTTACTCCCTGAACCTGTTTCTAAATTTTTTTTGTATCTCACTTCCAATACACAACTATTATGTACGAACATAAATTAATACAGTCTAACTGTATTATCTGACAAAACTAATTTGAGATACATCTCAGTCAACTAATGCAATAGAAAGATCACTAACGTAATAAATACTATTAATAACATTGGTTACTATTTACTGATACTACTAAATTTTGTTACTAGTAAATTTAATTTTACTAATAAATTCATTTCAATTCAAAAAAAATTTACTAATAAATTTAATTTTTACGAGTAAACATTAATCACATACATATATATTCTTCTATTCAATAATTTATGAGTT
>JAOWAN010082640.1:0-10366 GCA_028566635.1 Lobelia cardinalis
CCCCCCCCCCCCCCCCCAGCCTGACCGCTTAGGATGCCAAATGGCTTCAAGAAAACAATGGATGGGGATAAATAACCTTATAAACGACAGACTAATAAATCCAGCATATCTACTAGGGGTACCGCTGTAATCGAGAGTAAGCTTGCCTCTAACAGAACTTGGAAACTCAGTGCTGGAGTGAAAACTCAGAGAAACTTCATTTTCACAACCATAGTTAGCAAGAGCATCCGCCACAGAAGTCTTCTCTATATAACAACGATGGAAATCAAAACTCATAGAATCAAGAACTTATATTCAGGATCTCCTTCACCAGATGCCAGCATCTCCAAGAGATTCTACTCTCTCCTAATAGTTAATAAGACATTAGAATCCACCTCCATATCAGCCTCTCTATAATCATTTTCCTTCAGCCATCTAACACCTTGTAGGAGAGCTTTAATTTAAAGACTCTTGTTTCAAAAACTAAGCTTATAACTATTTCCTCATTTCCAAATGTATCCTTATTATGACTAAGGATATGTTTGGCAACTCAATAAGACCAAGCTTATAACTATTTCCTCATTTCCAAATGAATTTGAGAACAACTTGAATTCAGCATAACAAGAGTTTGCTCTTCCAACTCCAATTCCAAAGCCTGGAATTGAGAATTAGCCACAGCAAAAAAGAAAATGAACATAACCAACAATCAAAAAGGGCATTCAAAAAAATCCCAAAATTAGTCACAATCAAGACTCACAATACACAATTTGTAGGAACATAAGTTTGAAGAATACCATGGGAGTGAAACTGTATCTTCTAGGAAGGTGGGCGGTGGGGAACGATTGGGAGTGAGAAGCACGCGCGGGAGCTGAGCTTCCCCATACTTCCATTGGATTTTCTCTTAATTCTTGCTTGGTTCGGTACCTCTCAGTGTTGTTCTACTGCTGAAAGTGGATTGGGTTTCAAAATAAGAAATTCTTTCGTCTTTTGTCTTCATCTTCCCGCTATCAGTTGGACTCGGACAAAAGGAGGGAACATTTTACTGGACTAATAAGTGGCCAAGTGGGTGATAGAAACTGGGCCGATACTGAGATTTAGCATTAGCCCAACTAATCACCCTTATATATTGGGCCTTGTCCAGAAAAATGAGTCCATCTTTTTTATATATATATAAAATTTGAGGGGACGTAGTTATCGAGTTTTTAGTGTGAGCCCCATATATTTTATTTTTAGAGGTTTCACCTCCCTTTGGCTTTGTTTTTGTTAGATTTCCGTACGAGATGAGATCCTCTATGACACTTGGTGTGCCACTATGTGTGCCACCACTCACATAGTGGTGGGACCCACTAATAATGGGACCCAGCACTATGTGAGTGGTGGCACACATAGTGACACACCAAATGCCATAGAGGATCCGGACTCATTTCCGTACATATGTTGGGATCAAATCGATAAAAAAAATTATCAACTTCTGATGCATGGACGATTATACCCCTTTCATCATAAAATAACCTTCCTGCCCTCAATAAAATTAAATTTTAATTTTACATCATTAATTTTAATTAAAAGTTAATAATAATATTTAAAATTAAAAATTATCATTAAAATGAAAATTCATTGCTTTGATTTTTAAAATAGATTTTGGGTCTTTTTCTAAAGCAATGGATACGAAATTTTTTGGCAAAATCAAAGAGAGTATATTCTCAAGAAGCAACACCCAAAAACCCTCAAGGGTTCTTCAACTATCTCCATTGGAGCTACCTCCAGAAATAAAAATTCACTAGGCAATGAAATCAAAGAGAAACCCCCTCACCAATTCTTAAAATCGCACGACAATTTCATTTCATCCACAAATCCAGACGATGTAATTGGAACTGAAAGATCGATTAATGTCAAGAAATTAAGCACCAATGCACACAAAGTACTGAAAATGAAAGTTTACGAGATAAACAAAGCAAAGAGGATTTTTTTTTTGTTGCTCAAAACTCACAGCTTTTCTGATATTTCATTCACTTATTTATAGACCAAGTACAACTGACCACTAAGTGCACAAAAAACAAACTACTGAAAACAAGCCAACTCCTAACAAACATCCTAAACTCCTGCAACTAATCTACTACTAACAGATACTTGGGAGACTAATTCAAAGACAAGAAATAGAACAAAAAATATTTTTGTAGTTATCCAAATAAAATCATCTCACTTGTGCCACCTCAGCTTGTTTACTCAATCACAAAACATGATTAATTTCAACATTTCTCCCTGTAATCATGTCTTTCATCTTTGAGATTGATCACCCCGATTCTTTCTCTTAACTCCATAAACTTCTACCGTCCGAGTGCTTTCGTCAAAATGTCTGTAAGTTGGTCACTGCTCTTCACAGGCTGTACTTCCACTTTGCCTCTTTCGACACATTCATGAATGAAGTCAAATTTTGTGTCAATGTGCTTGCTTCGATCATGCTAGACTGAATTTTTGCATAGATCAATGGCCGACTTGTTGTCGATCAATAGTTTGAATTTCATTATTTCCTCTCTTTTGAGATCAGCTAACAGTTGGCACAGCCAAATACCTTGACGCACAGCAGTTGCTGCAACGATGTACTCTGCCTCACATGACGAGAGAGCTACTATTTTTTGCTTTTGAGATGCCCACGTGATCAAGCTTCCTCCAAAGAAAAATGCAAATCCCGTCGTACCTTTACGATCATCTTTATCTCCAGCTAAATCAATGTCACTAAAATCCACAACTTTGGGTTCTAGTTCAACACATTTCCTGTAACAACAACCATACTTAATTGTTCCTTTCAAGTACCTCAAAATTCTTTTGATTGCAGCCATGTGTTCATTAGTCGGAGGCTCCATGTATCTGCTCGCAACGCCTACAGCGTAGACTATGTCAGGTCGTGTATTTACCAAGTACCGCAAGCTTCCGATGATGCTTCGATACTCAGTTGGATCTACAGCATTTGCACCCCCTTTCTTGCTTAATTTCAGTCGAGTCTCCATTGGGGTTGCACAGGAATTGCTATCTCCCATGCCCCGTTACTCGAGTATAGTTTTTGCATAACTATTTTGACATAGAGTGACCATTCCTTGATTCTGTTTCACTTCAATTCCTAAATAATAGCTTAACAAACCAAGATCACTCATGCTAAATAACTTCATTATTTGGGACTTGAAATTAATAATAGCATTAACACACGACCCTGTGATGATTAAATCATCGACATAAACACCAACTAGAAAAAATATAGCTCCCTTCGAACTTTTGTAAACAGAATGTTCCAAGGGGCTGCGTTCAAAACCAAGAGACGCAAGTGAGCTATCAACCTTTGAGTTCCAAGCTCGAGGCGCTTGTTTCAACCCGTACAACGCGTTGTGTAATTTGAGGACTTTTTTACCATTTCTTTCATCAATAAAACCTGGAGGTTGATCGACGTACACTTCTTCAATAAGTTCTCCGTTTAGAAAGGTCAACTTCACATTCATGTGATGAATCTCCCAACCACCATGTGCAGCCATGGCAATGAGCATTGTCGCAGTCTCCATCCTTGATACCAATGCAAAAACTTTGTCAAAATCCAACCCCTGTCTCTGAGCATACCCCTTTGCTAACCAAACGAGCTTTATGCTTCATTGTATTTCCATCGAGATCTCGTTTCACCTTGAACACCCATTTCAGACCTATTGCTTTATTGTTAGCAGGAAGAGTAGTTAACTCCCAAGTGTTGTTTGTTTGGATGGAATGCATTTCTTCCTCCATTGCACGCCTCCACCTAGGATCTGCTAAAGCCTGTTCTACACTTGTGGGTTCGTCAACAGAAAATAAACAAAGTCCATTAAATTCATTTTCACACCGGGACGTCGTATCGTAAAGATTTACCAATGTCTGAAATCATGTATTTCTCCGTGAGAGTTTGGTGTTGAATCACTTGGTGGTGTGGCAACACTCGATGTTGCTTTCCTTTGAGAGGAAGGTGTACGTGGCACTTTGATGCCACCTAGCTTATATCATCGGATACATCATCTTCCCTTGATATTTGATCTGTCAAAGGTGCTGCGACATCAATTGCAAAAATATCTTCATAACAGGTGGGTGATTGATTAGAATTCGCATCCCGATTCCAAGCTTTGTCTTCTTCAAACACGACATCCCAACTCATAAACATCTTCTTCCGTTCAGGATCAAAGACTTGATAGGCCTTTGAACCCTCTTCATAGCCAATAAACAACATTGGTGTTGATCTATCATCCAGCTTCATCACATTTAGGCTAACTTTCTTAGCATATGCAAGAATCCAAAAGTGCAAAAATAATGTACCTTTGGTTTCTTCTTGTACCAAGCTTCGTATGGCGTAATCCCGTCAAGACGTTGTGTCGGTGCACGATTGAGAATGTGCAATGCCGTCTTTACTGCTTCATCCCAAAAACCAGCCGATATGCCTTTGCTCTTCATCATTCTTTGCGCCATTTCCATGACAGTTTGATTCCTTCGCTCCACGACTCCGTTTTGCTGTGGCGAGCGAGGAGCTGTGGTGTATCGCTTGATACCCAACTCATCACAATAATTTTTGAATTCGGTGGATTTGAATTCACCTCCTCGATCTGTTCGAAACGCCTTTAGCTTTACATCAATCTCATTTTCAGCCATTGCCTTGATCTTTTTGAAGAATTTTAATGCTTCATCTTCGGTCCTGAGAAGCTCAATCTACATGTATCTACTGTAATCATCAACAATCAAAAGAAAATAATTATTACCTCCTAGTATCATTGGATTAACTGGACCACATAAATCACCATGTAAGAGCTCCAAGCCTTGTTTAGTACGGAATGAAGAGGTTTTAGGGAAGGGAATGTGATGTTGGTTGCCAAGCACACATCCATCACAAAATTGGTCAACATGATGAATGAGGGGAACACCTTCTGCCATCCTTTTAAGACTCAAGTTTCGAAGTGTGCGAAAGTTGATGTGGCCATAGCGTGCATGCCATAGCCATGCTTCATCTCCACTCTTCATAATCATGCATACGGGTGCGGATATGTGTAACTTCATAGTGTACAGCATGTTTGGTAACCGTTGTACGTTTGCCAACAAATATCTATCCGGATAGAAAATACACAGTTCGCCATCTTCAATGACAATTTTACATCCTCTTTCATCAAGTCTGCCAAGGCTTATGATGTTTCTCTTTAACCGAGGAATGTAGTAAACTTCTGTAATCGCTCTTTGCTCTTGGTTTTTGCATTCGAATATCACAGTGCCTCTGCCATGGATATCCACCACTGAGTCATCTCCAAACTTGACTTTTCCTTGTACTGTTTCATCAAGTGTCGCGAACATTAACTTGCATCCAGTCATATGATTGCTTGCTCCGGAATCCAAATACCATATGCCTTCAATGACATCAACAGGAATGACTTTCTCCTCATTGAGGAGCACCAAGTGTGATGGATCATCACATGACTTATCAAGAGAACAAACTCGAGTCATCAGTAGTGCTGGAGCATCATCCTCTTCCTTGACCAGATTTGCTCGTGCATTTTTCTCCTGTGGTGGCATACGACAATTCCTAGCAATATGACCAAATTCTTCACAATTTTAACATTTTACCTTTGACATGTCACATTTCCCTTTTGGTGGCGCTCCCCGACCTCCTTGCTGGTTATTCTGCCATTGATTACCACATCCAGTGCCTTTTTCTTCCCTCACATCACCATGCTCCTTCTTCACCGGGGCGAGCAACTCATCCTTTGTAAGAAGCAGGTTACCTCCCGAACTACCCACATCTTCCAGCTCATACCGTTCTTCTACAACCTTGAGCCTCCCTGAGAGTTCTTCCACGGTGAGTGAGCTCAGATCAACGAGTTGGTCAATTGAGATGGCTACCTAGATAAACCGTGGTGGTACGGATCGCAGAAATTTCTTGATAACTTCCTCCTCACTCAACTTATCACCAAGACTTCGGAGGTTGTCGACAAGTCCAGTTAGACGCATCATAAAGTCATCTACTATTTCATTGTTCTTCATCTGAATGGCTTCAAATTCCCTCTGTAATGTCTGAGCCTTTGCACCTAGCACCCGTTCCATGCCTATACGCATCGTGCGCACGGCCTCCCACGCTTCTTTGGCCGTGTCTTTCACAGCCAGTGACGCCAACATCTCCGTTGGCACAGCTTAGAGAATAGCTGGTAAGGCCATCTGGACAAGATGATACTCAGCTTTAATTATCGGGCTCAATTGCTTCCCAGACCCCTAGAGCCTGCAAGTTGACTCTCATCGCGAGAGCTCATTCGAGGTAATTCGTCCAAGTGAGTAAGGGGTAATGCACTGTCATCCACGCATCCTTGATTTGTTGCACGACTGATTGTCGATGGCCACAGCCAGCAGCTTCATCTCGATGACCGCCACCACCTCACGATGCCCGAGATTCATTGTTGCTCGACATCCCAGCTCTGGATACCAGATGTTGGAACCGAAAGATCGATTAATGTCAAGCAATTAAGCACCAATGCACACAAAGTACTGGAAATGAAAGTTTACAAGATAAACAAATCAAAGATGATTTTTTTGCTGCTCAAAACTCACAGCTTTTCTGATATCTCATTCACTTATTTATAGACCAAGTTCAACTGTCCACGAAGTGGACACGAAAAACAAACTCTACTGAAAACAAGTCAACTCCTAACAAACATCCTAAACTCCTACAACTAATCCACTACTAATAGACACTTGGGAGACTAAATCAAAGACAAGAAATAGAACCAAAAATGTTTTTGTAACTATCCAAATAAAACCTTCTCAATATTGCCACCTGAGCTTGTTTACTCAAATCGCAAAACATGATTAATTTTAACATACGAATCTATATCCCCAATGATGAATCCAGTCGATTCTGTGTCTCCTTCGATTGCCCTCAAATGTCCATCCCCAGAGAGTCGGTAGGCTCTCTCTCTCTCTCTCTCTCTCTCTCTCTCTCTCTCTCTCCCACACTGTTTAAACCTATTTCTTGTAACACCGGGGAGAGGGCACACATTATTGGTGTCGTTGTCATTGCCTCCGAGATGAGCCAGTTGTTCTTGATGAAGTGTTCGTAGTCTTATGGCTTGTCGAAGATATAGATGACAGACCACACAATGGAGATTCGGGTGATGGATCACGACGATTCGACGAAGCAGTCCTAGGAGGGGGTTCGACAGCGAATGACATCGTCTCGGATAAGTGTTGTTCGACGTGACATTTGAGATTGTTTGGAGTTGTTATTAGGGGTCTGGTTGTTGATTCTTTGAAGTGGGAAGGAAGATTTATGATTTTAGTTGGGTTTCTTCCTTTCTACCCTGTGATTAATTCGTTAAAAGTTTGCAGATGATTGAAAATATTCTAAGTTTTGGATTTTTGCATTGATGTGTGTGCTCATATATGAAAATAGGGAAGAATTTGGGTTAGTCACTTTACTTTCCAACTGGGGAAAAGTTATGGCATGGAAGGGAGAAGTGGTTGCAGGAAGCGAGTTCTGCAGAGAAGCTTGATTGAAGATTTGGGATGAACAGTGTTGGATGTTTTTGACAAATTCTCATCCACTTCTTCATATATGGATTGTAAAAGTTATTTGGATGCTTCGTTTTTTATTTCTGGGTACTTTGAATCTATAAAACTCAGTTCTTCCTTCTCGAAGCTTTGATATCTGATTTTGATTTTTGGATTAGAAAATGGGTTAGAAAATTTTGCAGTTCTTCTTTCTTGATGTTATTATTTGTTGTGTGTGATGGGTGAAATTGATCATTGTAATCATAAATTGTATTTTGGTCCCTATTTAAATAAGGTTAATTATGTTGTTTTTCAATCAATAGTTGAAAAAGTTATTTGAAACCTCGTAAATGAAGTATATGGGGTTAGTACTAAAAAATCGATAACCACAGCGGGGTTCTTTCAAATTTTCCTTTTCTTTTAACCAAACGTTCGCCCAGTGTGATTTTATCGAATTGAATCATCATGAATTATATCTGATAAAAATAAAGGAATACAATCCTGCCAACTCGTACATTCGAACATAGAATAAGCCTCCCGTGTACAATGAGTAATTTTGTTCGCCGAACATTTCACAAACGAAACTGAGGAATTCAAAATCTCCTTTAAAAAGTGTTTTGACAATTGTCGATGATGCATCTTAGAGGAGATAGGCTTGGGAGTCTAGAATGAATTTCGTTAACAACCACCTATGAATCGAGCTCGATGTCGACGTTCATATACTTCACTTCCTTGAGTCACCTCAAAATTTCTCAAAAACTCACAGCTTTTGCCGTAATTGCATCAAACGTTCCCACCATCTCTACTTGATGCACCCCCGCCACTTTACCATTTCATTTTGTATAGCTCCTCCAACACTAATTTTACCTACCCGGTGGAAAGTGGTCGCATCCACATTGCACTTGAGACGACCATTACTCTTTTCTCATTAGCATTTTCTCATTATTTCACTCTAATTCCATAAATTTCTTTCTTTCTATTCATCTCTTTTTTTTTTTGGGGGTTATTGAAGAATCTTAAATGATTTAATACATTACTATAAAAGATAACGTATCCAATCCCTCAATCATTTACCGTAGCATTTCACATTAAAAAGAACAAGGTTATAGTCATGCGGGTGGTGATATTTCAACATGCATCAAAGTGAAACTCGACTCGTAGGGGATAAAATTTCAATTTGAAGTACATTAGATATATTTTATGAGTACAATAATTATATGTGTAACATTATAATTTTTTTAATAAAATTTATGATATATTTAGTTATGTACGTCAGATATTCAATTTGAAGGCTCGTTTTATTTATATTTATTTTTTATGAGTACAATATTATATGTATAACATTATGATTTTTTAAATAAAATTTATGATATTTTTACTTATGTATGTTAGATATTCAATTTTTATTTCCTATATATTATATAATCTTTGATATTTTTTGAACCTACACTAACTATTGATAGATTTTTTCTATTTAAAATAATTAATATTTTAATAGCTTAGCGAAAATTTTGGAATTTAACAAATTAGTTGGCGAGCTCCTAAAAAAGTGCAATTCATTTGAATTTCGACTCAAGTTCGGCTCATTTATGAAAGAATCGAATCGAGCTTACATAACCTCATTGATCAGATCAGCTCATTTACAACCCTAAATGCTATTATGTTGTAACATGTAGTTTTTATAATTACGCTCATCTTTTAAAAGTAAATTTTTTGTATTTTATGATATTTTAATATAATATATAGTTACTAATTAATATCTAAAGCTATTATAAAATATATCACTATATTATGCACTAACATTCGGATTTATCAGAGTATTAGTTTTTCGTCAATTTTATCATTGTACGTGAATTCTCGAATGCAGTAATCTTCTTCGATTATAAAGGTCCGTTGATGGTCATCGGTCCTTACTTGAATTGATTTCGATTCCCGTGCGGAATATTTTTGCTTCTCACTTCGGCAACCATATATAATAAAACTAAAAATAAAATATTGATCATTTATTATATAAAAAGAAAAACCCTTCTGTAAACCAGAAAAGTATATAATTTTGGTAATTAGCAAAAAACTCATTACTGAATGCTATTTTATATCTACAAACAGTAGAAAAGCTTTTATATATCACTTGACATTTATAAACGAATAAAGTAGTAAATAAAATTTTTATATCTTTTATCTGAAGAAGAAGAAGGAAGTAATCATATCACTTTTTTTGGTCTAAGCTCAGGTGTTCGGCCACTGGCCGACTAATCCTGTTTATTATTGAATGACTTCAACTCATTTTTTGTATTATTACGCTTTATTGTAATTATTTGATTTCATTTTAATTGTCCATGATAACGATATATCGTTTAAAAAAAACGAAACGAACGAAGTATTACTGTATTAGACTAAGGGAGTATTCTCATGAGCATTTTTCTCCCGATTTTTTTGGTTTTTAATTTTTCTCTCTCATTGGTCTCACAGTTTCTCTATCTATCTCTCTCTTACTTTTTACTTTAATTATTACAAAATCTCAAAAACCAAATTAAAAAACTACCTATCCAAACACACAGTTAGTATTGTGTTGTTTTAGTTTGTCAAACGTTCCACTGAGAAGTATCTCTCTTATAAGGAAGAGCGTGGGGTCCATAATAAATGAATAGTATGAATAGTATCTCCAAATGATTGGCAAATGATTGGAAAAAGAGTGTTTGAGTGTATTGAGAATGAAGAGAGAGAGAGGGGGTGATGGGAAGTGGGGGGTGGGTAATTTTTGTGTGGATGAGATTAGGATTGAGAAAAAAATGAGTGTATGTTGGAAAGAAATATATATTAAAAATATATATTTTATGTATAATTTTTTTATTTACATAAA
>JAOWAN010082661.1:0-10365 GCA_028566635.1 Lobelia cardinalis
CCCTCTCCCTCTCTCTCTCTCTCTCTCTCTCTCTCTCTCTCTCTCTCAGATTCATAAGTCATCTTTAATGAAACTCTTAATTTTAAAATGTCTTGATCTCTTGCCCTTCTTTAAGTTGAAACCCTAACCTATAGTGGTAACATGTTTCTTCTTTACAGTATTGCACCCTTAAGCATTGGTTGTTTTATATCCATTTATCTATACCATCACTAATAAACCAAAATATGAAACAAGGCTGAGAAAAAAAGTAGAATAATTATAGAGCCGCAAAGGGATTTACACAAAAATTAAGTATACAAAACCTTTGATTCAAGTAATTTGACCAAAAAAAATTATGAATCTTATCACCGAAAAAAATTGTAACAGTAAAAATGCTCCGTATCATTTTCATCAAAGTCTTTATAACCTCTCTCTCTGTCTCACTTTTTTTTTTTAAACTTAAGAACCCAAATTAATTATGAAATTAACAAGATGACACTAATAAGTTGAATGATATTCGATACTCTCTGGTTGCAAGACTAAACAAATAGCTTGTACCATTTTCATGAAGATTAACCCACCAAAATATGTATTTCCTTTGTTTCGGACAAAGAGTCACTATTTTGCTTGGGGACATTTCCTCCAAAGAGTCAATTTCAAAAATTAAGTTATAAATTTTTTTTAAAATCTAAAATTTTCCTTATATATAGTTTTATCACAACAGATACAACGTTCGTACGATATTTGTAGTTTGTACTAGATCATTTTCCTATATATATATATTTATATACACATATATACATCTAACCTCATGCGATTATGATAACTAAAGTTACTGCAAATAGCAATCTTTCAACGATTTTCTGTGGAGACATTCAAAACTAGACAAGTTGAGCAACAAGTTCATCAATAAGTTAGGGTTTCAAATTGGAGTTATTTTCCTTGCTTAGCCATCTACCAAAATGGTTCCGAAATTGATACATTGATCAGAATGAGGTTTTCTTCATCCAAGTTCAATGATGAATATTTATCACAAGTTTTCTAAAAGCGAGGATATTGATTAATCGTGCTTTCAATTTCAGAGTGTGAATTTGAGTTCAAAATGCAAGAGCGGCATATATATATATATATATATATATATATATATGCCATCATGCGTGAGTTAGTTACCTTTCGGGGTTGAACTTATGCCCAACGCGTTATGGCTGACAGGATACCTTTGCATGCTAAAAAAAATTAACCCGATCCAGCACTTGATAGATTGAACTTGTTAGCGGTCTTCCAGAAGTATGCGCCTTTATCTTGGGTATATATGGGTTTATTCTGCTACAAATCATTTTTTTCATACAAATCGTACGAACATTGTATCTTAATTAATTATAAGTTTGTATTTTATTAAGGGTTTTTGACATTTTTAGGCCTTAAAGTTTTCGTGGGGGTTCAAAATGGACGTCAATGTTCCAAAAAAATTAATTTGGGCCCTGTTGTTTGAAAAATCAATCAATTTTAACGATTTTGTTAGAAATCAAACGGTTTATGGACTCACGTGCAAAACACGTGACTTTTTCAGGGGCATTTCGGATAATTTGCTCATAGTTAAAGTTTTTAGGATTTAAATTGATTTTTGTTAATAAACATAAAAGAAAAAAAAAAGAAAAAACTAACCTAACCTAACCTACCCCACCCCCCCTTTCCCATGCATATCTGGCACTCCCCCTCTTCCCCAAACCCACACCTCTCTCCTCCTCCCTTCCCCGCTCCTACACCTCTCTCCTCCCCACTTCCCTCCTCCCACACCTCTCTCCTTCTCCCTCCCTCCTCCCAAACCAGCTTCCCCCTTCCCTCCTCCCACACCTCTCTCCTCCCCCTTCCCTCCTCCCACACCTCTCTCCTTCTCCCTCCCTCCTCCCAAACCAGCCTCCCCCGTCCCCAAACCCATCTCCCCCGCCTTCTCTAAACCCATCTCCTCCTCCTCCTCCTCCTCCCGACTCCGACTCCGCCTTCTCCGTCACCGCCTCCCCTACCTCCCTCATCTCTCTCAATAACGTCTCCCTCCTCCTCCGCCCTCCATTGCCGTACCCACCGTACAGAAATTCCAGATCTGCTTTGTTTATGGTTGCGGTTGAAAGGAAGTATGGGGTTGATGCGGTATATATTGGTGGTGTGAGCGAGAGTGGATGGGCGAGGGAGAAGAAAGGGGTGGTGGTAGCGTTGTAGTGTGGGTAGCAATGAGGGAGAAGAAAGGTAAGTTGTTGTTACTGGTTCGGTTTTATTGGGCGGCGGTAATGGAGGCTTCGGTGCGATGGATCAGTGAAGAAGAGAGGGAGGGTTGCGCGCCGATGAAGGAAAAGGATGGGGGTGGTATAGGTGGCGGTGGCGGTGAAGGATGGGGTGGTAGAAGGCAGGAGGGGAGGAATAGAAATTAATTAAGGAAATTAATTAATTATGATAATAAATTAACATATTTAATTATGGTAAAAACATTTAAGGTAATTAATTAAGGTAAAAATATTTAAGGTGATTAATTAATTAGGATAATCAATTAAGGAGTTTAATTAAGGTCAGTATTAATTAAGATTAAAAATTAGGGTTTTTGACATTTTAGGCCCTAAAGTTTTGGGGTCTGATATATCTTTGGTGTTAAATGACCTATTTGCCCTTGAAAAAGTCACGTGTTTTGCACGTGAGTCCATAACCGTTTGATTTCTAACGAAATCGTCAAAAAACCCTGGATTGATTGATTTTTCAAACAACAGGGCCTAAATTGATTTTTTTGGAACATGCATCGGCGTCCATTTTGAACTCCCACGAAAACTTTAGGGTCTAAAATATCAAAAATCTTTTTATTAAACAAAGATTCAGCAAAAGAAAATTTTAAGTAATTCAACTAAGATGCAACCAAAATATACTAAAATACAACAGATTCGTAATATATAAAAAAAATAACTAAGATACGACGATACAATAAAAATATAATAGGATACAACAGGGTCTCACTAAGATACAAAAAAAAAAAAAAAAAACACTAGGATACAACAAAATTAAAAATAATACAACATGTTCCCACGTTTGTACGATTGTTGTTTGTACTTGATCATTTAATTTCCTATAAATATACATATATTAACCTCTCAAGTCTCATGTATTTATGATCAGCCAATAACAATCTTTCTATGATTTTTCTGTGGAGACATTGGAAACTAGACAACTTGAGCAACAAGTTCATCAATAATTTAGGGTCTCAAATTGTAGTTAATTTCCATGCTTAGCCATCTACCAAAATGGTTCCGAAATTGATGCATTGATCAGAATGAGGTTTTCTTCATCGAAGATGAATATTTATTTGCAAGTAGTTTGAAACGCAAGAGCGGCATAGAAGTATTGTGTGATCTAGGTTCTGCGTATTTGAGGGCCATTAACCTCTCCGGGTACCCATATATATATGGTTCTGTTTAGAAATAAAATAAACATTTTTGTAGTAAAAGTCTTGATGAAGCATATATTGTACATGCCAATATTTGAGAGTTAATTGAGCCAATCTCCGGAAGTGAAAATGATACTACTACTAGTACTTAACTTTTATCATTCCATAATCAACCAAGAACGGACAGTACTTGCTTTCCTTTTCACTTGTTCCTTTTCCTCACACACACACACACACACACACACACACACACACACACACACACTGCAAAAAGATTCAAATGGTCACTAATTAATAGATAGCTCCTGAAAAAGCTTGCTAGTGGCTCACATGCACCAGAACACTGCATGAGTTACCACTCTGTCTGTCCACCACCTGATCCATGCCCTCTTCTACCCTAATTCATGATTTTCAATCTCATGGTAATTATGATCAACCTCTAACATTAAGTAGTCATCATTATTAACAGCCCCATGCCCATCTCCAAAAGCTTTCACATGGTCTTTGAGTGACCTTTTGTGCTTAAAATCAGACCCACAAATGCAAAACCAAAGCTTCCCACAATTCTTCTCATGAGTCCTCCAATCTCCTTTCACAGCAAAAGGCTTCCCACATTTCCTGCACCAGAATGGCTTCTCCCCATGCTTTCTTTTGTAGTGTGTTTGAAGTGTCCTAAAGTCCTTGAGTGGCCTTGATCTTGGATGGTTTATGTTGTTCTTGCAACCCTCAGCACAACAATAGCAAGGTAGTCTCAGCATCGTGGAGGCTGGTTTCGTACCTCTTAGCGATTCCGGCCCCTTTCGGTATTGTGAGCCATGCCCCCACATATGCATCTGTAGTACATGTATGTAATATTATCTATATCAAAACAAGAAGATTTTACTCATTTAACATATAATGCATCAATTTTTAAAAGCACATATATACCAAAGAGAAGGAAATTTAAGAACAACCCAATATGGAGGACTATATCATTCGATTTCTCGTACATGACATAATTTAAACATGAAAAATCTGATTTTAAAATGGAAAAAGAACGAAGAAGAGGAGCTGAATCTTATAATAGATGATATATTTCATGTAATTAAGGCACTAACATAAGGGATAATTATCATGAATATATATAGGTCAAATGAGAGTTTAGGCTGTGTATGGAGTTTAGCCATAAACAAATTAGAGAGAGAGAGAGAGAGAGCAAGGTAAACACACAACGCAGAGGAAACAGCTAGCTAGGGCAGAATGTAATAAGTGATTCAAGAATTAATTAATTGATATTAATAACCTGCATATTGTTGAAACGATTGAAAGTCTTGTTACAAACAGTGCAAGAGAACTGAGTGGGCCCAACCAAGATCTGGGCAGGGGTAGGAATCCAGAATTGCCCATCACCATTAATCAATGTAGATGCATAATTAGTAGTACTGTTAGGGTTGGCCCCTGATCCTTCTGCTGCTGCAGTAGTTGTTGAAACTGGAAGCGCTATATGAAGAGCTACTGTCACACCAGCTGATGCCCCTAATTCTTGGTCAATAGTACTATTAGGGTTATTTTTGTTTCTGTAGTTATTTGAGTAGGGTTGATCATCATGGAGATAGTTAGGGTGGTGTTTGGATGTGTAGGGTTGGCCAGGAGGGCTTAGAGAGAGAAGTATGGAGTCTTCATCCACTTCTTCATCAGCTTCCAAGCAGGCGCAAGTAGTAGTGGTAGTAGTACTCTCACTAGTGGAGGATATGTATGAAGTAAAAGAGTGATGAGTTTGCATGTTGTTCACGTCATATAATTAAATTAAATGCAAGCACTGTAAAATTTTCAGAGAAGAATGGAAGAAGTGAAGCAAAGATATTATAGGGATTAGGGTTTTGTGGGAAGATGGTATAGTGGGGAGTGGGGACAACATATATAGACCATGCATGAATAAAGCAGTGTAAATTAATGGACCTAGAGGTCGACTTTTCTTTAGGATATATGTGCCTGTGTATATGTGTGTGTGTGTGTGTGAGAGAGAGAGAGAGAGAGAGAGAGAGAGAGAGAGAGAGAGAGAGAGAGAGAGAGAGAGAGAGAGAGAGGTGTATCATGTATGTGTTTGGTGCAGGTGGAAAGCGGGAAGAGGGGAGATGGCTTGTATGGAAATAGAGGAGACAAGAAATTGGCAAAGGACAATATTGGCCTGCGAAGAAACTGCATAGAATTGTGTTCCAAGTTCCAACAGAAACCAAAGCCAAAAAGAAAAAAACGATATATAGAAGTATAATATATATATAATTCATGTAATGCCTATATCAGACCTAGTCAAATACTCCCTCCTCCATCTCAATTTAATTATTTATGATAGTGATATATTATGAAAAATTTATATTGTTTTTCGCATAATTAGAGCGAAACGAAGCGAGTGAAAATCAAACCCAATTCAAATAACTTTTGGACCTAAAAATCTTGTTCATATCCGACCTATACCATTTTAAGCTTAAACCCGACCCTATTTTTTGCACACCAAACAACAAAATATAAAAAGATCACAATTGTTCTGAATTCAAAAGAATTAGGCAAAGTGTTTGTTCCTGAACGACGGTTTCGTGCTTGATAGATCTTTCGATAGGTCTAATCAAGGATGTGGGTTTTCTTGATTTGAATGTATCATATTGGAGAAGTGGTCAATCAAAATCGTCCACTACGTAGGCAAATAGTTCAAGTGGTCCTTTTTTAGGTTTAAATCAGATGATTAAAATGAAAAAAATAATATATATATATAGAGAGAGAGAGAAGGGGCGCGCTCTAATAGGAATCAATTAAAATAAGAACTATAGTAACCAAAGACACACTAACGAAAAAATTTACTGTGTTGGGAGATTCAAAGACACAGTAAAAATATTTTCAGTACTGTGTATTTGAATCTCCCAACACAGTAAATATTTTCGTTATTGTGTTTTTGGTTCTTATAGTTCCTACGATATTTAGGTTCTCATTTGAGCGACTACCTAGAAAGAGAGAAAATATCATATCATGCAAGTGATCAATATCTTAATTGCCAATAACTAAATTAATAAATATATAAACATATATTAATCAAAGATATGTCTATATGATTTCTGCCCACGGGTAATGATCATATCTATGTTCAAGATACACCCCAACTTTGTTACCTAAAAATACATATATCTGAGCGTCTGAATTTGGATTTATGCAACTGAGATTCTCTCCCACCATGCTTGATCGATCAGTTCCAAAAGCAAAAAATATATATATCCTCTCTCTCTCTCTCTCTCTCTCTCTCTCTCTCTCTCTCTGCCTTGTTCAAACAAGGTATACAGTTTTAGCAAAGAGATAAAGATGATAGAGATGTGTAAACAAGTAGACAGACAAAGAACAATGGAGAACTGTAGTATGGGGGAAGCTGTACATATATGCAACTCTCTCTCTCTCTCTCTCTCTCTCTCTCTCGCGCGCGCGCGCACACACACACTCACACTTTTGATAATAAAGAGATAATGAAAGAGATGTTGTAGCTACTTGTAGAACTATTTACCTATAACAAAGATGGAAGCTGGGACGATGTTACAGTGCATAGTGTGCGTAGTAGTAATAGTGGAAAAGTAACAACATTGGAAGTCATCCATCAATGTCCCTAGCGATCGCTAAAAACAAGCAAACAAACAAATCACTCACATGAAATTAAAACTTAGGAATATATAATTTCACCCTAGCCTAGGCTCTAGGTGAGCTAGGATATTGGTCCCGGGTAAGGCTTAATAACCTGTTACTACAAAATTTTCAAAACTCAACTTATGGAACTAGTGTAAATATATATATGGAGACACATTTCAATAGGAACCTAAATAGCGTAGGAATCGTCTGATACAGTATCGAAATTTTTTACTGTGTTCAGAATTCAGCGACACATTATTGAAAATTTTTACTGTGATCGAAAATTCACGAATACAGTAGCAAATTTTTTTACAATGTTCGGGAATTCAACGATCGAGATTAGTTCCTACGGTTCCTATGATATTTAGTAATGAGAGGAACCTTGATCAATGAAAGATCAAAATTTCTTTCAAGTGTGAAAATTCTAGAAACGTTAATTGGTAAGGTAAGATGGATGGCTAATCAACCCAACAATCGCAATTGATTGAAGAACCAAAAAGATAAAGAGATTAATGCTTTTAAATCCTTAAATTATAATTAACTTAAAAATCTAAAAGGGGAATTAATTATTTAAGTAAACGAACAAAAATAATAATTAAAGAACACCAAAATTCTTTATAAAGAATTTGGCTAAGAAACAAGCAATTTGCTCAAACTTTCATTGATCATAATCTGATTTCAATTGAATACAATGCAAACCTTTATATAGGCATAATTCTTAAAATTTCTAAACTAATTATGAAATACAAAATCCTAATAAGAAAAGAATTATAATTCCAGTTAGGAAACTAAAACGACTTAAACTAAGAAACCAAATAGAAAACTAATTAATTAAGAAACCGATTTGAAAACTAATTAAAAAAATAACTAGCGATGGAAATAGGAAACCAAAACGGAAAAGGAAAAACTTGCTGATCACGTCGACGACGATATTGGTCGCTGCCGAGCTTGCCGAGCATTCAGAGCAAGTTGTGCTCGTCTTCCTATTTAGCGCCTTCTTTTATGCTCGCCTTTCCTCGCCCTTCAACCAAACATAGCGAGGATAATTTCCCCTTATCTTCCTCGCCAGAACCGTCCCACTGATAGTTCAATATTAGCTGCGAGAAGTCATTTAGCAACTGCTTTTCTCTAGCTAGCGTCAAAGGACCCTGCAGCTTAATTGGTCGCTTCTTGAGTCGGCCTTGGCGAGATCTCTCATCATCCCCCCCCCCCCTCTTGAAAAGGATTTGTCCTCAAATCAAACATTTCGTACGGAGAGACATCGACAACATTAAAGGTCGCACTAACATTATACTCGCCTGGTAAATCGACCTTGTATGCGTTATTATTGATCTTCGCAAGAACTTGGAATGGGCCATCGCCTCACGATTGCAATTTACACTTCCGTTGGTCGGGGAATCTCTCCCTTCCTGAAATGTACCCACACATAATCGTCGGGTTTGAAGATCTTCTGTCGTCGCCCTCTGTTTGTGACCAACTATTCTTCTCGCTGGTCTTCTCTAACGCAGCCTTCGCTTTCTCGTGCAACTTTTTAACCACCTCTGCCTTGGCTCGTCCATCCAAACTAGCTCTTTACTTGACTGGTAATGGCAATAAATCCAATGGAGTAGTTGGATTGCAACCATATATAATCTCAAACGGAGAAAATCCTGTCGAGCTGTGTGTTGCTCGATTATAGGCGAACTCCACAAATGGTCAACAATCCTCTCAAGATTTCAGATTTTTTCCCACTACTGCTCGCAGTAATTGTCCCAACACCCTGTTCACCACCTCGGTCTGCCCATCTGTTTGTGGATGACAAGTCGTGGAGAACATCAGCTCGATTCCCAGTTTTCCCCATAATACCTTCCAAAAATGGCTCAGGAACTTCACATCTCGATTACTAACGATGCTCCTTAGGATTCCATGTAACCGAACAACATTTTCAAAAGTCAGCGACATGGATTGCATCATCAGTCTTGTGACAAGCAATAAAGTGTGCCATTTTTGATAACCTGTCCACCACTACAAATATAGAGTCTCGACCTTTCTTTGTCCTTGGTAATCCCATAAAAAAATCCATACAAAATGTTGGTACATGGATGATTAGGAATGGGTAAAGGTAAGTACAAACCATTGGAAAGTGACTTTGCCCTCTTACACACAATGAATCGACCACATAATCTCTCTACATCGCGCCTCATGTGCGATCAAAAGAAATGTTCCCTCAAGATATTATAAGTCTTCTCAATGCCAAAATGTCCCATTAACCCTCCACCATGGGCTTCTATTATTATCAACTCTCTAACAGAACAGGAAGCAACATACAACTGCCGACCATGGAAAAGAAACCCATCTTGCCGGAAAAACTGGTCGATTGCTCCTTGCTAGCACTTGGCCCAGACCTCGCCAAACTCATGATCACTCTTATATAATTATTTAATATGCTCCTAACAATTTGATCGCAAGTGTGGACAAGAGATTGTACCTTCTTGACAGAGCATCTGTGACGATGTTATCCTTCCCCTTCTTGTACTGAACCATATAGGGAAACATCTCAATGAATTCGACCCACTTGGCATGTCTCTTGTTTAATTTTCCTTGACCTTTTAAATACTTTAAACTCTCATGGTCGGTGTGGATCACAAACTCCTTAGATAAAAGATAATGCTGCGAAGTGTCCAGTGCTCACACCAATGCATAGAGTTCCTTATCATACGTCGAGTAATCTTAGGTCGCACCACTCAGCTTTTTGGTAAAGTAAGCAATTGATCGCTTGTATTGTAGCAAAACAGCCTCAATCCCTACTCTACTTGCATCGCACTTAATCTCAAAATTCTTGGAGAAATCTGGTGATTTGAGTACGGGTGCCGAGCATAAACTCTCTTTCAGTGTTTTGAACGACCTCTCTTGCTCCTCGTCCCACTTGAATCCTACTCCTTTCTTTACTATTTCATTCAAGGGAGCGGCGATAGTACTGAAGTCTCTGACAAACCTTCGATAAAATCTACCTAACCCATGAAAACTCCTCACTTCAGAGATCGACTTCGGTTGTGGTCACTCCTTGATCGCCTTAATCTTACTCGCATCGACCTCAATGCCCTTGTCTGAGATTACATAGCCTAAAAATACGACCTTGCCATACAGAAGTGTAAACATCCCATTTTTGGACCCCTAATTTATGATTAAATTATACATAATTAATCATGAATTAGCAAGCATACATAAAGCTATGTCACATAGCACATTGCATTATTCAACAATTGCATACACATTGCATTTGGGCATGGTTTAAGATGTTGCATTTCTCACTAATTGAAATGTTACATTTTGTAGGGAAA
>JAOWAN010082691.1:0-10361 GCA_028566635.1 Lobelia cardinalis
CTTCCCCTACCCATTGAGTTGATGGGAGGGAAGAGTGATAGTCTCGTTGGTCGGGTGCCGGTCTAATGACGTAACCGACACTCCTTCCAAGGAGCCATTGGGTTTTGTGACGGTAGACTCAAGTGTACTTTGTGCAAGTAGTGTGCGTCATCTAAGGAGATAGGTAAAAAGAATTTTTGAAGGAGGGAAGAAGAAATCAAAGTTTTTAAGAAAACATTTTGAAAACGTTTTCGCAACCATGATCATGTATATAAAGAATGAGTGACCTTTAAAGAGGTAAAATGAAGAAAATAATATAATTTTTTTTTCCTTTTCATCAAACAAGTACTTAAGCAAGTAAGGATTGATTTTATCTTGCTTAGCATACCTGGATGACGAAAGCATAAAGATGCAAGAAATGATGAGAGGGAGAAATTTTGAGGTCTAGACCACGGTACCTCACTTTTGCGAGCATAAGCCTTTTCTTGGTTTTCTTCTTGAATCATCTTGGACATGCACTTAGGGTCTTACTACCCAGAAATGGACCAAACGGGCTTACCAACCAAATAATGAACAACAATGAAGCAAGTAATGCATTAAACATGTAAGTGGGTTTTAAGCCCCCAAGTTTACACATGGAAACGCATTCATGTTGATCAAATGATCCAAATAATTATGATAAGTGCAAGAAAGTTATGTAAAGTAACCAACCAACAATTGAGCAAGTATAGGAAAGAAACATGCAAGAACATTGTTTCTAGAGTTTATCCCTCTTAAAATTTCCCCAGCGGAGTCGCCACTGTGAGATCCCCCCTCCCCCCCGTTCTCGACGCCCTTGGGATTAGTGGTTTTTAGTCGCATTAATCGAGGTTTTCTTCGGATGAGACGTTTCATCGGGCGTCTTTCTTTTTAGGTACGATGAGAACTTTGGTACAATGCACGGGTTTCCTCATTCGTGACCACTCAACTTATGTGAAAGATTGAGAGTCTCCACCTCCGTTTATATCTAAGACTTCGGAAGCACAAGCCTTTTAGGAAATGTGTGTGATTATAGGTCCGGGGGCTAGGTTACGAATCGGGAAGGGGTTAGGCACCAAATTCTTCCTTTCGGTCTCTTAACAATATTTTAGCATGCATGTTTCCTATAGGTTGATCAGTTGGTTGGTTGGTTGCTTTACTTGTGATTCAAAGAAGATGCAAAAAGAGGTGAACATGGTCTTATCATCATTTAGTTTGCATTAATCATGTGAGAGGAAGAATGAACGTTTTGAAAGAGTGACGATTATCACTAGATTAGGATTGCCTTTAATGTGTTTATCTCTTTTGAGACTCCTAGAGAGGAGTGAACCTTTGTGAGATTCATGAACATTTACATTCCTTCATTTCTAGATCCTTTAATGATCACTCGAAAGAAAAGAAAGATGGAAGGAGAGAGAGTTTGAACTTAACTCAAAGATGGTGGCGGATTTTGCTCATGGAATTACGGACGATCACTATTTCTGGAATAGCAGAGATCTACCAGATCAGGCAAGGAAGGCCTTACAGATGGATCAACATGGTCTCTACACCTTTAGGAAATAATTCTATGTTTCATTTTCTATTTTTTGGCTTTTTTAGTCTATTTCTTAATGTCTTTCCTTTAGAGGTTCGGCTACATTGAGTGAGTCACTCGATAGTCCCCCTCCTTGTATGTTACTTTGTCTTATTAATAAAACGGGTAGCCATTCCCGCCAGGTAATGCCCTGGTTCATATAAAAAAAAAAAAAAAAGGGATATTAATCCCACACCTTGAGGATCGCATTTGCATATGTACAAGTATGTATATGATATACATATATATAGTAATATAAATCAACTCAAAGAGTGACATTTGTAATTTCACCCTTCAAGGACTACACTTTATGTGCCATATATATATATAGGTAAGCATTATAAATGAAATGTAAAGACATGATCAACTCACAGAGTATGAGATTCGTAATCCACACTTTAGATGACTTACACATATATATAAAGTAAATACATGATCAACTCATCAAGTAGGATTCACACACAAATACACACATTCACGGTGCGATTTTTTCAGCCAATCTCCGGCAGCTTTCCCGGCCACCTCTATGGCCTGCCGACCACCAGATCCTGGTGGTTCCTATGTAGATCCATGCACTATCCCTAACCAATAATCTTTTGCATGCCATCTTCATCCTATTCACCATAATCTGGCCTTCCAAAACCCTAATGTTCATACAAACCCTAGCGCCATTACTCATTTGGCGGCGCCTTTACCCTCTTCCCATGCATGCACTAATGCAAACCCTAACCCTACTCCCTCGGCCCAAAACCCTAATCCGTAAGCCCCTAAGATTTCCTTTGCGGCTTTGGTGGCACGGCAGACACCTATCCAATGTCTCAACCCTAATCTCAAAGCCTTTGTCAAAGATGTTGAGCTTAAGGAGCAGAAGCCAATGTCTCTCAAAAACAAACCTGCAATATATCTCACTCCGGATGAGGATGTAGCCATGGCCGAAAATTTTGAGCATACCTTGATAATGAAGTTCTCGATGTCTAGACCTGGATTGCAAGAGATCAGAACTCGCATTGCTAACCATTGGCAATTAAGGGCTGCTTTTCAGATTGGATTATTGGACCCACGGCATGTTATGGTTTACATGCAATCTCATGAAGATAAAGTGAGGGTTTTGTCTAGAGAATCCCGGATAATTAATAGTACCTCGTACAGATTGTTCTAATGGACTCCTGCTTTTGGATTTAGGAAGGATAGTTGCATCATTCCAGTGTGGTTACAACTGAAACACCTTCCTTTGCATTACTTTACCCCTTCTTTTTTGAAGAGGATTGGATCTGGCTTGGGCACTTATTTAAGGGCAGATGACAGAACAATGACCTTGTCTCGCCCAAGTTCAGCTAGGATTTGTGTGGAGATGGATATATCTAAGACCCTTCCGGACTGCATATGGATTGGTAGAACCAAAGATGAAGGGTATTGGCAGCCCATTACATATGAAGGGAATCTCCAATATTGCATGAAGTGCAAACTCATTGGACACTCTTGGGACACATGCAATAAGAGGAGGGTTCAGGATACCTCTCATCCAACTGAGCAGAAGGGAGATGGAAAAGGGGACTCTAGTAAGGAGATGGCTCAGCCAAGAAAGGAGATAGATAAGGGTAAAAAGGTGGTGCAGCCTTCAGCAATGGAAGGCAATAGTAGGCAGGTTAGGAACAAAGAGCCTCAATGGCAGCAAGTTAGAAGGAACAAGGGTTCTTCCTCCAAAAGTCAGAATCAAAAGGAGGTCATAGATGTGGGTGATGATCTTCCGAGGACTAAAGCCTTTCAAACCTTGGCAGTGGAGGAATCTGCTGTGGAGACACTTATTGACAAAGGTATGCCTTGTAAAGATCATTCAGGGATTGCTTTAGCCTCTACATGTGCAGCAAATGGGGAGATACTAGAGCACAAAGGGAATTCAGACTCTATGGTTAATGAGGCAGAGGTTAGCACTCCTATTTTGATGAATCAGAGAGCTGGTTTGGCAGATTCTTTGGAGATTATGAGGAAGAGATTGGATAGATGGAAAATCAATGACAAGGAATCTATGGATCTGGACCAGTCAGCTCTTAATGAGCATTCAGAAGGTACTTCTTAATTGTTTCCTTATGTCTGCTCTCATTTGGAATATAAGGGGCATTGATAACAATAAATCTATGGATTATCTTGCTTTGCTGATTAGTCAACACAACCCTCTTTTGGTGGTTATCCTTGAACCAAAAATAGAAGGGCAGAGAATTGATAATATTGCTAGGAGGTTACATTTTCCTAATTGTTTGCATATGAATCCTGATAACATAGAATAGAATGGGACTTTTTGGTTAAAGCCTTGAGAGCAAAAGGTTTTGATGTTCGGACATGCGACCTTATTATGCGTACTTTGAACAATAGTCACTATTCAATCAAGATCAATGGTCAGCAGCATGGGTTTTTTAAATCGTCCAGAGGCGTGAAGCAAGGTGATCCTTTATCGCCTTTACTTTTCATCATTGCTGAGGAGATCTTTTCTTATAATCTCAACAAAGAAATTGGGCAAAGGAGGATTAGGGCGTATGACTGCGGAAGAGGTGCTGTGGGTATCTCTCATCTGTTATATGCGGACGATTGCTTAATTTTTAGCAATGCTTCCAAATCTTCCCTCAGGAGACTCATGCATCTTGCCCAACGGTATGAGCAATCTTCTGGGCAGCTGGTTAATACTCAGAAAAGCAGCTTTGTGGTGTCTAGTAAATGTCCGCAACAAAGAATTGCTATGGTTAAGAATCTCACAGGTTTTGTGCAGCAACATTTGCCAATCATGTATTTAGGGATGAATCTTTTCAAGGGGAGGGCAAGAATTAAATATTTTGATAGGTTAGTGGAAAAGATCTCTAACAAAGTAGCAGGATGGAAGGGTAAGTTCCTTACTTTTGCGGGGCGGTTGTGTTTAGTTAAATCAGTTCTCGGAAGTATACCGGTATACTCTTTGGCCAGCATTCAGATTCCTAAGGCAGTGATAAGACGTATTGAATCTATTCTTGCTAATTTTTTATGGAATGTTGATGGGGTTATAAGATGCAAATGGGTTTCTTGGGGGAGCATTTGCACGGCTTTTAGGCATGGAGGTCTAGGTGTGCGGCCTATATCCCAGGTTATGGCAGCTTTGCATGCAAAGCTTGCATGGGTGGTTCTATCTGGGAACTCTCCTTGAGCTCTTTGGATGCGGAACAGGTACATGAAAGGTGATCCGTTTATACTTCCGATGCACTGCTCACACATTTGGCGTGCTATTCATCCTCATATTGGTGCCCTTGAAAACTTATCGAGATGGATAGTGGGTAGGGGTGACAAAGTCTCGTTCTGGCTTGATAATTGGTATGGAGAGCGGCTTCACGGTCCGAGACCAACCCACGCTTCTTTATCGGTGGCAGATGCTATGGATGATTGGGAAAATATTAAGTGTTTATTATCGGTCCAACAACAACAGCTGGTTCTTTCTGTGTATACTCAAGCGACGGAGCAGGACCAGTTGGTATACACAAACTCTTCTAGCGGCAAGTTCTCGACAGCTTCTCACTTTAAATTTTTAAGTGGTCCTCTTCCAGAAGTTGCTTGGGCAAAGAAAATATGGCATAAGTGGATCCCTATGAAGGTCTCCATTTTTGCTTGGAAGGTTATGCGTGGAGCAGTTCCGGTTGATGCTGCGATTTGTTCTCGAGCAATTCCTTTAGTCTCCAAGTGCGTGTGCTGTTCGCGGAATTTTGAATGCGAATCTCTCAGTCACCTTTTCATCTTCTCGGAGTGGGCTGGACAAGTATGGAAATATTTTGCAAAGTTATTCAATATGGTTGATACTTACGTTTCGTTGGAGCATCTTTTTAGTACTTGGCTGGGCTCTTCGGCTGCTTTACAGGCGAGTGCGATGAAGATAGGCATTTTGCTATCTGGTGTATGGCAGATCTGGAAAGCAAGATGCAAGGTAAAATTTGATGGCCCAGAAGTTACTTCTGAATTGATAATCAAAAATGTCATCATGGATCTTGAAAACTTTATGAGAATGTTTCAACCGCGATCGGCTAGCTCGTTCACGGACAGACTTGCGATGGATGCTCTGCAGGTTCCTATCAAAATGATTAAATGCCAAAGAGGGAAATGGTTGAAGTGGTCGTTTAGGGGAAGTGTGGGTTTCCAGCTTAATACGGATGGTTCGAGTCGAAATGGGTTTGCCACGGGAGGTGGTGTTATTAGATCTAGAGAGGGTGATGTTGTGTGCGCTTTTGCGAGCAATTATGGCCATGGGTCTAATATGGAAGCGGAGGTTCATGAGTTAAGAGATGGTCTGCTGTTAGCTCGAAGTCTGCATATCCATTCTTTAGTACTAGAAACCGATTCTCGAATTGCGGTTGAGTTCTTAGCAGGTTCTATTTCGGTCCCTTGGAAATGCAAATATCTCCTTCGCCACTGTAAAGATCTTCTGGGAGTTTGGCAAATTTATCACTACTTCAGAGAAGGGAATCAAGTTGCTGATCGATTGGTGGACTTTGCGCATGATGGTTTAGGCACTATGTATTTCTGGAATAACATGGATCTTCCAACCCAAGCTAGAGCAGCTTTGCAAAGGGATCAATAGGGGCTATACATCTTCAGAAAGTAGTTTTTGGTTTAGTTTTCTTTGTTTCTTTCTTCTAGAGGTTTTGGCTATATCAAGTGAGTCACTTGATAGTCCCCCTCATTGTTTATTTTTTCCTAATTAATAAAACAGGTATCCATTCCCGCCAGGTGCCGCCCTGGTTCCATTTAAAAAAAATCCTAATAACATGCATATGTGGCTGTTTTGGAAGACTCAAGTTACCATTTCAGTAGTGGAAGCTTCAAGTCAATCCATTTCAGTCAACATTGAGTATGATGACATTGATTGCTTAGCTACTTTTATTTATGCCAAATGCACCAAGGAGGAAAGGAGGGATCTTTGGATGCATTTACATGATTTGAAAGATAGATTTCAGAAACCTTGGCTTGTGGCAGGAGATTTTAATGTGGTTCTCCATCCTCATGAAAAGCTTGGGGGTAATGGCATATATTTTGGTAGTAGAGATGAATTTTCTTCCTGCTTACATGATTGTGATTTAATGGATGTTGGTTTTGAAGGCAGTATCTATACCTGGTGTAATAATCATGATGGTCTGATAAGGGTATGGGAGAGGATTGACAGAGTTTGTGTCAATGGGTTGTATAACAGATTGCTTCCTCAGGTTAAAGTGACTCACTTGGCTAGAACAGCTTCAGATCATGTGCCTCTTTTGCTGCAGTTCATTGAGTCTTCTAGGCCTAAAAGCACCTTCAAATTTCAGAGGATGTGGCTGGATCATGTGGATTTTCAGTCTTATGTCACGGCTAGATGGAATAGACATACTAATGGGATTGATAATCTAGTGGTTTTGCAGAACAAATTGAAATCCTTGGCCTATGACTTGAAGAAATGGAATTGGGAGGTCTTTGGAGATGTCAAGAGGAATATAGGAAAGTGTCAAGATGAGGTTTTGAGATTGGAGTATGCTTTGCAAGTTCAATGGGATGATACTACTTATCAGAACCTTCTTGATTGTAATCATAATCTTCATCAATTGTTAGGATGGGAAGCTGATCTAGCTAGACATAATTCTAGAGTGAAATGGCTTGAAGATGGGATAGGAACACTGCCTTCTTTCATGCAGCAATGAAGGAAAGGAGCCAATTTGCCAAGATCAAGCTCAAGCTTCCTGATGGTTCATGGACTAGTGATACTAAGATGATAGGAGATATGGCTGTAATGCACTTTTCTAACCTTTTTTCTACTTCCCCTCATGTGATTGATCCTACCCTGTTTGAAAGTTTTCCTAGTCAAGTGTCTTCTGCAGATAACACTATGATGGCTGATCTCCCTTCTTTGGAAGAAATTTGGGATGCAGTGAAGGGGTTAGATCCCACAAGTGCCCAGGGATGGATGGTTTTACTGGATCCTTCTTTCAAGGGTGTTGGGATATTATCAAGGATGATTTGCAGGCTGCAGTTTATGACTTTTTTCATGGGATTCCTCTTCTTTAAGGTCTGACCAATACCTCTATTATTCTCATTCCCAAGGTCAAGAATCCTGAATCCTTGAGTGATTTGAGACCAATCAGCTTATGTAATTTTGCTTGTAAGGTGATATCCAAGATCATGGCCACAAGGTTGTCTTCTCTTCTGCCTAAATTGATAGCTGCTGAACAAGCTGGCTTTGTTAAGGGGAGAAGCATTCAGGAAAATATAGCCATAGCCCAGGAGATGGTTCAGCATTTAGACAGGAAGCTGAGGGGAGACAATATGATTCTCAAGCTTGATATGTCTAAAGCTAATGATAGATTGGAGTGGGATTTCTTGCTTCAGACTTTGCAGTCTATGGGATTCAATAGGGCAGTTTGTGGTGCAATTCTCAGGCTAGTAACTTGTATTCAATACTCTATCAGAATCAATGGTGAGTCCTTTGGCAGTTTTCAGTCTTCTAGAGGGGTTAGGCAAGGTGACCCTCTCTCTCCTTTGCTGTTTATCTTGGCTCAAGAGGTGTTATCTTTCAACTTGAACAAAGCAGTAAGGAATGGAGAGTTTGGCAGTTACTACCAAGGGAGGAACAGCATGGTTTTATCCCATCTTTTTTATGCAGATGATAGTCTTTTATTTTGCAATGGTAGCAGAAAATCTTTGGTAGCTTTGAGGAAGGTGTTGGCTAAGTATGCGATTGCTTCTGGGCAGTTAATCAATCTGCAGAAAAGTTCTTTCTTTGTGTCTTCCAGATGCTCTCCTAGATACATAAACATGGTGAAGTCCTTATCAGGTATGAATCATGGTTCTTTGCCTCTTAAGTATTTGGGGATCCCTCTTTTTAAAGGCAGAGTGAAGAGGGCTTACTTTGAGGAGCTTGAGCAAAAGATTGTTAATAGAATTAGGGGGTGGAAATCCAAATTATTGTCAGCAAGTGGAAAGCTTTGTCTTCTTCAATCTGTTCTTTCCTCTATCCCAATTTACACTCTTACAAGTACCAGATTGCCCAAAGGTTTCTTGAGAAGGCTGGAAAGTCATTTTGCAACTTTCTTATGGGATAGCAGGGGTGATAAAAGACATCATTGGGTCAGTTGGTCCAGGATTTGTAGGCCTAAACATGAAGGTGGGCTGGGATTAAGGTCTCTTCAGGATGTTATGGAGGCTATGCAGGCTAGGTTAGCTTGGGCAGTGCTTCAGAAAAATTCTTTATGTTCTTCATAAATTCATGATCAGTACTGCTCTCATGGAGTGTTTAGGTCCTCTCCTATGGCCTCTCATGTTTGGAAAGCAGTTCTTCCTATAGTGCAGATTTTATCCTCTCAATTTGCTTGGGTGGTAGGTGCAGGTTTAATTCCCTTCTGGACTGCTCCATGGATAGGGGATCCTATCATTGGTCCTAGTCCAGTTCATGCTTCTCTTTTTGTTAAAGATGCAATAGAATATGAGGAGGTTCTCTCTCTTTTATCAGAGGCTCAGAGGCATGAAGTTAGGAAGGTGATTCTTCAGCCTAATGTCCCTGATAAGTTGGTTTGGATTCATGACAAGGCTGGCAATTTTAGTACATCAGTTTATTGGCAACATCAAAGGATTAAGTGTCCATCTGTTTGTTGGGGTTTAATGATATGGCAGAAATGGATCCCTCCCAAGGTTTCTATGTTTATGTGGAAGCTGCTGCAAGGGGCCCTCCCTGTGGATTCTAATCTCATCAGATTGCACATTCCTATAGTATCTAAATGTGTTTGTTGCAGGTCCAGGTTTCAGATGGAGGATGCTAATCATTTGTTTCTTCATTCAGAGATTGCTAAGCAGATTTGGGATTATTTTGCTACAAAGCTGCACATGCCTAGTTCTTATCTCTCCATTATTAGTTTGTTCAAGATCTGGACAAAGATTTCTTTTAAATCTCAGGCTGGTGCCTCCTATATGACTGTCATGTTTTATGTTTGCTGGGAAATATGGAAAGCAAGGTGTGCCTCTCTTTTTGAAGGAGTGGACATGCAGGCTGAGGTAATTATTAGGAAAGTAAGATCATCAGTTCATGATATGCTGCTGATTTTTAAACCTAAAGTCACTTCTGATCTGAACCAATGTTTTTGGCTTGAATCTTTGTCTTGGCCTATTCTTAAGGTCAATGCAAAGAGAGGGAAATGGTTGAAATGGTCACCAGCTAGTTCTCATGCTTATTCCTTATATGTTGATGGTTCTTCTAGACAAGGTTTATGTTCAGGTGGTGGGATCATAAGAAATTCAGAGGGTGGTTTCATGGCTGCATTCTCTTATTTCTATGGTGATGGTACAAACATGAAAGGGGAAATCTTGGCCTTACAGGATGGCCTTAAGTTGTGTAGAGCTCTTGATCTTTCCTCTGTTATGGTAGCTACTGATCCAAAGATTACTTATCAGATGATGCAAGGGGACTCACAGCCTCCTTGGAGATGTGTCCATGATGTCAGGTTGTCAATGATTCTTTTGGGAGATTATCAGATTCAGCATGTGTTTAGAGAACTTAATGGAGTGGCAGATGGATTGGCTGCTTGGGCTCATGACCACAGACAGAGATTGGATGTGCAGGCTTTTGGCAATCTTCCAAGGCATATTCAAATTAGATTCCTTCAAGATCAGCAGGGCCTTGCTTATTTTAGGAAGAATGTATAATCATTTTGTCCTCCTCATTCTGTATTCTAGCTTAGTTGCTTTGCATGTGTTTCTTTTAGAGGTCAGGCTACATCAAGTGAGTCACTTGATAGTCCCCCTCCTTGTATGTTCTTCTTTGTTT
>JAOWAN010082712.1:0-10360 GCA_028566635.1 Lobelia cardinalis
GATGCAAACATGAATCAAAAAATTGATAAATTTAATTTAACTAGATTGTATTGGATTAAGTTGAATTAATTTAATTATTTAGCTCAATTTCATTGATCAACGGTTCAAATAAAGTCTGCATTTGTTTTAGAGGATAAATTGAACGGTCTATATAATTCGTAAATTGAATGGAACCATCATGGACCCACGGTATACTAATTGGACTTAAATACACACATGTACTATGCTATCATAGGTGTGGATATCCTTCTAAGAGTAAAGTACAATGAATCCTTATCGTTTTCCGGGCATAATCAATTTTATTTCTCAATTTTACAAGAGTTTCAGCAATATGCACATAACTTAAGAGAAAGTATTGTTAGTATGTATACTCAAACTCACCTCGAATATAAGGCTACGTCAGATCAGACTATTGGATGCAACAGTTCGTTTTGTTTCGATTTGAGGTATATACTGCAAATTAAATCGTACGATTCGGAAATTTTCATATCTAAATCGAGCCACGAATCGAACCGAACCTATAAACCACGGTTCAATTTAGTTCGATTTGTCGATTTAGGATAAATCATATTAAGTAAAAAAAAATCTAACATAAGATTTATAAAAAAAAATTAAAAACAAAAATTATGTTTAAATTTAACATAATAGCGTTGGATTCATAATAAAAGTTCAAAAGTAGCACAATATTGATGTATGTTTACATAATAGTTAACAGAATACAACTTTAAATTCTTAAAATTCATAAGTTTATTACATGATTGAAAAAGAAAAAAATAGTCCAAAACAAGCAACTTTTAATTAAAAGGGGTATACATAAATAGATAAAATATGAGAGGTATATATAAAAATATACATATACATTAGGGTTCGATTTGGTTTGGTTTGGTTCGGTTTTAAATGTCGAAACCGCAAATTAAATCGTGTGACTTGGAAAATTTTCGAACCGTCACAAATCAAACTCATCCGTTCGATTCTGTTCAATTTGGTTTGATTAGCGGTTTAGGGGTTTGGACTTTAACCCCTACTCTACATATAATATTTTTATACGGGGCAAAAGAATACAGAATTAAATTTGGGGGCAGTTTTTCCAAATTTGTTTGGAATATTAATAGGCTTGTTCAGCTCTCGAAAAAATTTTCGGGATACTAATAGATTTATTTCATAGTAATTTATACACATAAAAAAAAAAATTGGGATATTAATAGACTTATTATTTTATATGAAAGTTGGTCTAAAGACGGAGAAGTATAGTCTATTAAGCGGGGGGGGGGGGGGGATCTTAGACATAGCTCAGTTGGCAAATGCTTGAAAGCTGTAGTGTCTATCATGCTGGTGACATGCTGGGTGAGTATTCGAATCTTGAAAAAACCTTTAGATTGCACCCCCTCGTAGGTCAGATCAGTCGGTAACTTCAAATCTCTAGTGAATTGAGCACATTTTGCAATTTATCTCATTTACCATTATAAAAAACACAGGTATAAAAACTCCTGATATTGGATTTCAACATTTATTAAACAAGGGGGGCCAATGAAAAATTCCTTCTAGTCCCAAAAATTTGGGGCCGGGCGCCTTCACTATGTTCCGCCCCCGTCTCTGCATGTGTGATCTCACGATCCACAATGTGTTGCTCAGCGCCACCCAAACAGGATCAATTGATCAAAGAGTCTTCATACTAAGGCACAACTAAAAAAAAATTGCAGGAATTATATTAATTAACCTCTCCAGAAAAGTGCTAAAACATTTGCATAAATTGATCAAATGAGGGATGATTTAACAACAAAAATGAACACTAGAAATCACCAAGTACTTATACAGATCAAGGGAGAGTAATTTAGCAAATACTGTATCTAAAAATGTCACATCACAAACAAATGCCTTATTTCAAATCCAACATAGCAGACAACAGTTCTAAGTTTTGCCAATTTAGAACAAGATCAGATAACACAGTCCCAAAGATTTATATTTGAACCAAGAAAACCTACTGATCATCACAGATCAGTAGAACTCTCGAAAACGTCTCGTAAGGAAGGATCGAGGGGAGAGCGACTCTCGATTCCTCACGACTTTCTCTCTGCTTAAACATTGCGCTTACTGTATGCCAGCTTGATACAAAGCTCGTCGAGTTTCCATTGAGCCTGCGGTTTCTTCAAATCACCCGGGGGCGCCACAGCTGCGCTCGAAAGTTTCTTGATATCATGGAGGTTCATCGCCGGATCCAGCTTTTCTCCAACACATGATAGCTCGACCTACACCAAATGCCAAGCATTTAAGTTAATAAGAATGCCTTCAAACTGACAAAACTCCTCAACACTTATATAGTTATATATCAAGTCTTTATATTATTACAATTCGCGCGTTTTCTATCCAAGTTCTTGCCTAATTAGGGTGCAATCACTATTTCTACAACAATCAATAATTTTCCTTTTTTTTTTCTTTCAAATGTATAATTGGAGTAATATATTAACTATTACCTCATTTTCATCCTCCAGATTGAGCTTTTCCTTGAGGTACTTCTGAATTATCAAGGCAGTTGCGGTATAGTCCCTGCGAATGATCCGAAAAACTCATTACATCCATTTTAAATGGTTACAGTTTGTATAAATCTGCACCTGTCACATATATGTTTAAGGTAACTTACTTGAGCCTAATCACCGGCTTATCAAGCTTCGGAAGCCCATTACCATTCCTGCCGAGAATTAAAGGATAACGTAATAACACACATGTAATTCTATGAGCAAACGTACCATGGATTAAAATTCTCTAAGAAGAATTTTGTATAAAGAAACTAATTAAGTAGCGAATTAACTTACATCTCTTCGGCTGGGGAAAGATAGAACCAGAGGGGGGCCAAGTTTTCTGCTGCTGGTACATCCCCATGATCAGTTCCATACGAGCTTTCAATTTTTGCTTTGCCTTTGCTCTGATCCCTAGCTGTGTTATTGTATTGGCGAGGTCTCCTAGCCGTATTCCTTTTCTTCCTAATCGGTGCTAGTATAGGTTCGCCGTCAATATCCATTGGGTCCTCAGAAGTTTCTTGCGTCGCCTGATCAGAAGAACTCTTGAATTTTTTCGGGGCAGAAATAGAAATATAAATGAAAGGGAAAATTTTATGAGATCACACAGAATAATGAGGATTTTTACAACAATAAATATATGTATTAGACATTATAATAGAGACTATACTATAATTGTGTCGAAAGCAACTGGCAGATTTGTTGTGCTTTCGAGAGAAGAAGTCGGCGATGCATTTAATCCACCATTTCCTTCGACTATTTCGCTCATCGCGACTGAACTTTCACCTTCTTCTTTAGTTTCTTTCTTTTTGTAGCCAACTGTAATTGCCTTTACAATGTTGCGCAAACTTTCGTCCGGACTGTACTTGATCATCAGGAGAATATACATGAATGTTAATTGTAGGATATTTTTTTTCTTTTCATAAATTAATTAATAGCAACCCTAATTAAATTCAATGAGGTACGATATATATATTACCGGAGGTATTCCGATGGATCAGCTGCACCCAAGTTCTGAAAGCACACTGGGCAACTTTTCTTGGTATCCTCTTCTAGTTTCTTAGAAATGCACCTCAAGCAAACTGTGTTAACCAAAAATTCATACAAAACATCAATCAAAAGTATCGTCCATAGTACTTACGGATCATATATGACTTCAGAATCAGTAATTTGATCGTTAAATGCAGTATATGTTGCTTTAATACGATCTCCAAGTTTAGTACTTGCGAGTTCTTGAATTTTTCCTTCTTCAATTTAGTTCGGCCACGTTCCTTAATTATAACATAAATATATGTATATCTAACATGTTAGAGGAAAATGGATGAACGAACTGTAGAAATGAAACAGTACTTAAGAAATGTATATATAAAGCTTACATGTGTGAACACATATATTGATAGTAGTCGCCTCTCTAAACACTTTGTTACACAAAGGGCATGTTATCAAAGCCATAAGGTCTCTAATCTGTACGGGATCAGTTATTTTGACCATCTTCGCTTAAATTTTTAAAGTCGGACCTGCACTTCAAACCATGAGACATGAAAATTACAAAATTTACAACTTATTTGTCATGACCATTTTGTGTATAAATTTCCATATGTATTAGTAGTACGAAGCTGAAGCTGAAGCAGAAGCAGATGCAGATGCTGAATTTTATGTTAGGAATGATCCGACTTCCACAACAGATTCAAGCAATCAAATGATCGTTAACATTGACACTTAAACAAAAAAAAAAACATCGCGATTGTGAACCGTTCTTGGCTATGTATAATGTGATATAGTGCTGGATTAATTCAGCACCTATGTAATTAAATCAATGAATATTTGTATTGTGTTGCAAACCACCATTGTTAACAATGATATTAACTTCTGCAGGTGTAACCATTATGCCCTCTAGGAAACACATCGGGCCTATGCAATGAATAACCAAAAATACACATTTTCGTTATTAAAAGTAAATCAGTAACTATACTAGTCTAGGTGTTTAATTGGAGTGACTTAAGTAGATTAGTTAGAATTTTGAATAAATTCTGTTATAATCTTATATGAAACAGGTTTGAGTACAGATTGTAAGGAGTTTAATTTCAACGCAATTTTGATACATAAAGGCGGGGCTCGTTCGAAGAGTTTTTGAGGTCCAGGGCAAACAATAAGTTTGTACCTCAAGTCGTAAATTATTGTACTATAAAAATAAATAAATAAGTAATAAAAATCTCTCAAATTATCAAGTTCATTATAATTTTAATGATTCTGTAATTAAAAATGGAAAAAAAAAATTAGGCCTCATTAAAGTAATTTAAATGATTGTACAACCTAATTGATTCCAGTGATTTTTGTTTATTTGTGGGTTTTAGTCTATACATCAAGCACATATATATTTGTAAATAATTATTCTAACTTAATTTTAAAAATTGAGTTTGAGCATTAAGATTTGATGATACATTTTTCTTATAGCTAATTTGGTTTTATTTTGATGATTTACTTTGTTTTAGAAAAATGCAATTTGATTTTATTTCAACACTTCAAAACATTACTAGTGTATATAAGAAAAGAAAGAAAAAAAACATTTTTGGTGCCCTTGCAAAGGGGCCCTGGGCTTGAGCTCTGTTCGCCCTACCCTTACGCCGGGGCCACATAAAGGTAAGGAATTGCACTTCTTTGGTTATTTCGATATCTAGGTATTGGTATATAGTACTTCTTGAGTATTTATTAGAATAGTATTTTTGATACGTAACGCCAAGTTTACGCTGGTATTTTTTATTTGACTTTGTCGTATCGCTCTTTTGTATTCTTTGAATTCTCAGTTGATTTTGTATCATTTCCTATTCCATGACTGTATCGAATGTAAGCCTATAAACTCGGGCCGAGCCGAACTTTTCGCTGGCTCGAGCCGAGTTCGTCAAATTTTCCCACTAGTCGAATGTTTACTGGCTTGAGTCAAGCCTTGAATATGTGGGCTTGGCTCGACTCAACTCATAACTGGATAGTGATACACTCGCGGACTTTCGTGAGCCTTCGCAAGCCAAGGCATTTGCAGGCTTTAACAGCTGGCAGATCTTGGCAAGCCTTCACGAACCTTGGCGAGTCTGGGCCAACAAAAAATGGGTTCTTTAATTTAATGATTTATTACTGCTCATATGTTTCATATTCTAGTATTATGTGTTTTTCGAGTTTATTTTATGTTTGAGACTTTGAGTCATAATGTTGATCGAGTCTTTTTCTTATGTATTGGCTTGGCCTATACGTCTAGACTTTTTATGTTATTATGTATTTCGTTGCTGGATCTCGATATTCATAATTAAAAATTTGGACATGTTACTGACGAGTTGAGTTGGACCTTATGAGTCGAGCCCTGAACGAGCTCGCTCACGAGCCATGCGAGTTGAATCGGACTCGCAAATATGACGAGGATAAAAATGGTGTTCGACTCGACTCATAAAAGCAATGTGAGTCGAGTCAAGTTGAGTTCAAACGGGTCGAGTAGAATCAACCCCATGAGCTAGCCCTACTCGTTTACAACCTAAAATAGATGTCTTGATTACCTTGATTTCTCTGTTCGCTAAAGTTATTTATATTCTGTCGTGCAAATTTTTATTAATGATTCTTGATTTGTTAATATTTATACACAAATTTGTTTTTCATATGTATATTCACCACCATCGTATGTGTATTTCTTGTAATCAACTATGATCATTAAGATGAATAATCGTTCACATGAGACTAGGTGTGAAATTTCGGCCTATTAAAGTATTAGTGATCTCATATCTAGATTTCATATCCTTCTGGATCTCGTAACCTTTGGGGTATTGTTTGATTGGATCATTAGATTGCTTAGTTAATGGTAATTGTGTCATATCTAGAGGGGCATGTGTATGAATTTATCGGGCACACTACTACAAATAGTGTTATATCGCCGCAGATCGCCCACAATGAGAGAGAAGGAGAGATTAGGATTAGGGATCGCTACTGTCGACTGAATTGGGGAAGATGACTTGTCTTTATATATACAAGTTTAGCGACTGAGTCAGTCGCTATATCCTAAGTCAGTCGCTATAGTTATTTAGCGACTGACTGTCGGTCGCTATAACCAAAATCATCAGTCGCTAAAATGTGCTATTCAGTTGCTTTCGAGTAATGGCATAATTATTAGTTCGCTCATTCCTTCCCATATATTTTATCCTTCAGGTAGTTTTTGGATTTGACATGATAAATCTGGTCGATATAGAAGACTTAGAATTTGATTTTTGATAGTTGCTTAATATTCGTTTCTTTATTCAATAAGAGTGAAACTCTTTAGTGATTATTCGAATTGTAATGATAAATTGTAAGCTTTTGAACTCCTTAAGATTCTACTATTATGAATTGAGGTTACTATTGGATATTCAATTTTGTATCTAGGTTATTGTGGTTTGATTAAGTTTGATGATCAATGTAATGTCACGGGGGGCTTTGGGACCTACAATGTTGAACCCGATAGTGAAGATAGTGATATATGTACTCGAGTGGTTGTTCAATCTGTCCTATTGTGAATTCGAGTGTAAGGAAACATATATATTTTCAAGTGTATCGGCTTCTCCAATTTAGTACTCATGCGCCCATTTATGCCCTTCAAAGAAGATTCGACATATGATATTTATGCTTTATAAAGCCAATCACAATCAATTATTTAAATCTTGCAAATGCTTCATCATCAGGAAGCTCCCGAGCTTCAAACTTTTTTGCAGCTTTACTATTGCAAGAAATGGAAGCAAGAAATTAATTGCTGCGCTCTTATGGCTTCAACTTTCTTTTATCGCCTAAAAGTTCTGATTATCTTCGTGGTATAAAGGAATTGCCTATAAAAGGTCGTATTCCTCCACCTTTGAACGTTCTTCTTGCATGACAAGATTAGAGTAAATAGGGATTCATCAATACATTGAATGACAAGTTATGACTTCTCACGGATACTGATTGATCGCAATAAATTCATGATGTGAAGATATGTTTCTAGATGGCTTGCTTTTCAACATAAATGGAGAGACTTCTTCTATGCGGCTTCAACCACGCCCTCAGTAGCTTTGTGATGTTGATTATGTTGAAGAACGGAGTACAAATGTGGCTCGACGTAAAAAATTCTTACACTTAGAAATTAATGAAAAAGAAAAAAAAATAATTAGCAAAAATATGTACAGGCTTGCAATTCGCAATATCTTTAAGCCAGAATCGTTCCTCCTTTACTGTGCTTGAGATTTCGTTACTAGCGTCTAACAGGACACAACGATGATCATGGACGAGAGGAGCACACCACTCGACCACCAGGCGAACTGAACAGTTTGGTCTTGTCGAACACTTGAAAAACTATTGATCGAGACTTGAACGAACGAGAGAGTTTTCTGTATACTTTCGACTTGCGGAGAAGATCCAAAATTTAAAAACGTTGAAGATCAACTGCATTGAAGAAGGAATTATTTTACAGTAATGGAGAATCACTGCATAACTGTAACGGCTCATCAATAAAGTGCCAATTGATTTCTGAAATCAATTTCAGTATTCGAGACATTTGTGAGATAATTTTTTTTAAAAGAAATTAGCAAAATTGGGCTTGTGCAAGAACCCAATTTTCGGTCCGACATAATTTGTGCTTGCAGGCGCACTCGCCCAAGTTTCACTTGTCGAGTCGCGATTCGGACCTAGAATTTGCAACCCCTTTACGCAGGCATGAGACATGTTCTACTAGCACATGTCATTATGTCAAACCCCTTAGAAGTGGCAGTAGCTTATTAACCACTTACCACATTGATTTTTCCCCAATGTAGATATCTAATTCTCTTTATTCCTACAAATCCACTATTGATCACACTTTGAGAAACACATTTCTTATTCACACTAAATGCATCATTATTTTTCAATAGAATATAGTGAGCACAAAATTGCTTTGGCTTTGATTGCTTTCATCTTCTTGAAGGCTTTCCCTTTCAAATTTCTTCTTATAAGCCAAGATTTAGAATAAGACAAGAACATATCATTCCATCTAATTATGGAATTTGATGTCCAAAATATGTCTCTCTTTACTATGTAGTAAAAGAGAAAAAAAAAATTCTCTTTTCAATTTCTTCTCTCCAATCCCACTCCCTATATATGCCGGCGGAAGTTCTTGTTACCACTAACATTCATCAACCACCATTTCCCATCTCCTTCACCAAATTAAATTACTCATCTAATTCTCCACTATCCTTTATCCATTCCTCACTCTCATCTTCACACAATCAACAAGCAGACATTGACGCCACCACACAATCCCATCCACATCCTACCTCCTCCTCCATCTAGCATTGATCAGCCACCAAATCCAAATCCATCAAGGATAACCAGTACTCTTCCTTCTAACATTGGATATGTCCTAGCTTTATTCATACTCTTTTGCGTATCTCTAGTCACGGTTGTCGATCCACCATCTTAATTTATCTATTGGTGTCAACGATACTGCCGGCGGCTCCAGGAAGAGAATAACCTCATCACCCGCTAAATCTCTGTCACTACCATCGAATATTCAATTTTCCAACCACCAAAATACAGATCGATCCATCATTCTATTCGAAGAAGTGGTCATTAATGGGGTTCACAACAAGATTTCATCCACATTCTTCTTCTATTTTTAGTACCAATTAGATTGTAAACGAAATGGGTATTTAACTTTTGATAAACTTTACTACAATTTTGAATTATTTCTTAAATATTGAACTCCAACGTTACGAGTCCCCAGTACCCACCTCTTTCCCCTCCGTCAGTATCCTCGAAAATGATGGAGGAGGCAAATCACAGAATGTGCCTCAATTATCGGGGACTTTGACTTACCGACTAATCTCATGACCTACAAATAGTACAAGTTTTAAAGATTTTTACAAGGTTTAAATCCCCACCTTACAGAACATCAGCAGGACAGTCACTACACCATCCAAATCTTTATCAATTGAAATATGTTTTGGGACAATTTTGAATTATTTCTTGATTTGATATTTGTCTATTTGTTATTTTCTTTCTCTTTTGAACCGAAAAAGGCCAAAATTGAAATCTCAGATTTCATACATGGTCTCGATCTGAATTATTATGGAAATAGAAGCAAACCAGCAATGATTTGCTTCTGATGTTGGTTAAATATGCTAAAATCAAACCAACTTTATTAGGATGGATCGGATTGAGAATGCAGTATTATTTGATTTCATGTGATATGATACTATTCACAATATAAAATATTTTGATATGATGTGATATTTAAAGTTTCATATTAAAGTGATGTAAAAGGGGGGGGGAGAGAGAGAGAGAGAGAGAGAGAGAGAGAGAGAGAGAGAGAGAGAGAGAGAGAGAGAAAAGAGTAGAGAGAATGTGACGTGAGTTTTGAATTGATTTGTCAGAGTGTATAAATAGTAATAGATAAAAATTGTATAGCATTAGAATTATTTAGGTGATTTTTAAATATGTTTTAACTTCTACAGTATATGTAAACAAATTTAATATGTCAGATAATTAATGCAATTACAATATCGCGAATGTCACAAGTTATATATAAATATATGGACCTTCAATTCACAGTACTAATAACAGTGTTTAAGAATAGAAACTTATATGGAAAGTTTTACATCGCTAGAAATTAAATTCTAATTAATACTATGATAGTCTCGATGAAATGTTCCTAATATAAAGGTGGAGGATAGAAATTATATGGAGCGCCTAGGTGCTCCTAGCAAGGAGCGCCTAGGTGTCCAATATTCATTTTTATTATGTTGTTTGTTTATTTTCTAAAATTAAATGTTCATTTTTATCGTTGTTACTGTTATTGTTGATTTTCAGTAACAACGATAAAAATAAAC
>JAOWAN010082752.1:0-10357 GCA_028566635.1 Lobelia cardinalis
GGATAGAGAGAGAGATAGAGTGAGTGAGTGTGTGTGTGAGAGAGAGAGAGAGAGAGAGAGAGAGAGAGAGAGAGAGAAAGAGAAAGGGAGAGAGAGATTCCAATCTTCTTCTCCCTTACTCGTCAGGGATGAGGTGGTCCGTAGAAACAAGGAGGGTGAATGGGTTTAAATGTCTTTTTCTTTTAAGGAGGATATAATAGTCTTCACAATATGTTCTATTTTTCATCCCATAAATTTTCTTTCACTTTGATCTTTTGCAATGGATGGATACTAACTGAGTTAACATCAGGGAGGCTATCCCTCGTGAAAAAAAGTATGTGGGGCTCATCCCCAAAACCCGAAAACCACAGGGGGGGTTCCTCCAACTTTTCCCTATTTTCATTTAGTTTGAGCAAATAAAATTAAAATTGTGTATATCCAAGTCAGGTGCTTCATAACTTTTGAGAAATTAATTCATCTGAAACTGCATTAGAAAATTATTTGTACAAGAAAAGTGAAAATGTGCAAGTGGGACGGACAAGTAGCAATTATGCAATGAAATGCTGAGAGAGACAGGAAAAGGATGATGGAGAGAGGCACTCTCTTTTGTTCATTGGCCATAACTCATATTAATATGTGGTTTCCATATACTCTCACTTGTTTTTATCCCGGAGTTTTATTGATAATAATAAAAATAAATTAAGGAGGGGGACAAACAAGTGACTCACTTGTAGCCTTCTAAAGGAAATACAATCCAAAAGCCTATGCTAGAGATTGTTATAAAACAAACTGCCCAAATTGACTTACAATCATTTCCTATATCTAAGCCAACACCTGCATCTTACACAAATGCCATAAACGCCATGCAAGTGGGCTGTGCAAGAACAAATGCTCATGCGTCTCATTGGAGCGCTTACACATCACACAAACAATTGGGGGTAAGGCTTTATTCGACCAGAGACGTCTCCTCCAGTCATTTGTATCCAAACGATTGAGAATCAAGGACCAAGCAAAAACACTACACTTGAATGGAACCTTGGATTTCCAGATGAATCTATACAAAGGGAATTGATTCTGCGTTTGGGATTTAGGGAGTAGTTTGAAAAAAGACTTGACGCAAAACAAAGATGATCGGAAGGATGGAATGAGGAAATATGGACAGGCAAGTCTGCAGCAAATAAGAATTATCTGTCATTTAAATTTCTATTGAAATGAAAATCCCAAGAGAATCTATCCACTTTTGTAAACAGGAAGGCAGAAATCGGAGCATCATGAACATTTGAGAGATGAAATAAATGAGGGATAGAAGCTCTAAGAGGGAAATCTCCTATCCACAAGTCCCCCAAAAACGAACCTCGTTGCCACCTCCAACCTCGAAACGGATATGAGGTTTAAAAAGATGATAGCATCTGTGAATTAATTTCCATGGGCTCGTATGTGTCAGGAACGGCCGATAGTGACATTCCAAGGGTTCCGGTTTGTACCAAACTTGCTCTGAATCACCCTATGCCATAAATAACGAGGCTCATTCGAAAAGTGCCATAACCATTTTCCAACTAGAGATATGCTCTAGAAAATCCGGTTCCCAATGCCTAAGCGCCCTTCCTCCTTCGGACAACAGACAATCTCCCAAGCCACCAAATGATCCTTATTTTCCTCCACAAGTCAGCACCACAAAAACTTCCACATAATCCCCTCAAGGCCATTGCCACTCTCACGGGTAATTTAAAAAGAGACATAATTTATCGTAAAACAAGAATGGCAACATTCAATCAAAGTAACCTGTCCTCCTAAAGAAAAATAAGCTCCCTTCCACCCATCTAACCGCCTCGATACCTTTGAGCCAATTGGACCCAAAATCTAGCAACCATAGGATTCCCCACTAAAGGAAAACCGATAAACGAGAAAGGACACTCCTTCACCGAACAAGCCACGATAGCAACATACAATCTCAGAAACCCACTATCCATATTAACGCTAGCCAACCCACATTTAGAAAGATCGATCTTCAAACACGATGCAACTTCAAAGACTTGAAACAAGGTGAGAGCATTCTTGAACCTGCCAAATCCTTCGGACAAAAACAAGATCGTGTAATCGGCATAGGCGTATTGAAGGTGAGACGGTACACCCCTCTCACCACACCTAGTTAAGACATCTACTACCGAAGAGTAAATAGGACCGGAGAAAAGGATCCCCCTGCGAAGAACCCTAGAAGCTTTAAACCATTGTCTTGGCTCTCCATTCACGATAACCAAAAAAGAAGCCGATGAGAGGCAACTGCTTATCCATTTGCGCCACCTTGAGCCAAATCCCTTCGTACCCATCACAAAATCAAGGAATCTCCAAATAAACCGATCACCTAGGCTCAAACTCTATAAGGAAAAGGAAGTTGTGCACGTTAGTAATTACCTAATAAGAACTTCCATTTCAAGCTACACCTCTTACTCTCCATAACCACATACAACTCAACTCAGTGTTAGACCCGATCAAACGGGCCGGCTACATGAATCTTTTACATCCATTCCCCGCGATCTACTGCAAGTCACGACCTAGGCCATAGTCTTCAAGTATCTCCGTATTGCGGATGTCCATGTTAACATTGGTCCACGAGTCTACCCCTACCCCTAGTTTGAGTAAGATTGATAACATCACACTTCCTCACCGGTGCACTCAGGGGCCTATGTTGTACCGCTCGGACCATCTTACGCGATTATATCTCACTTATTCTTCTATCGGAGAAACTTTTACTGTTTCGCATATTTGTTCATTAGAAATCTTATCATTCCTTGTTTTACGACACATCTATCTTGGCATTCACATTCCCGCTACACTCGTCTTCTTAGCAAGTTTGTGTTTAGTAGCTCAACACTCATTTATATACGCTTAAGAGCTCTCCTATAAAATTTTCCCTTTTGGTAAGCGGCAATCACATAACACTTCGAATGTACTCTTCCACTTCACTTAACATAAATTTATTATATGATTAATGTCCTATACACACTCATCATGATTAATAATTGATCCTAGCTACCGAAATTTTTTCTTTTGTGCTATTTCTTCTCTAACCTAACTTCCTCACCATCTGTACTCCTCTTACCACTAAAGTTGCAAACTATATATTCTGTTTTGCTCCTACTTATTTTAAATACTTTTGACTTCTAAAGCTTCACTCTACTTTTCTAACTCATGATTAACCCCGTTCCTCGTTTGATCGAGAGACAAATCAATTCTAACAATCATATACCTTCAAAGATCTGATTTCAGTATAAGGCCATTGTGACAGCACCTTCTTAAGACATTAAAGACAATACCAAAGGGTTACAAAAGGGTCTCACTCCCTTTAAGAACAAAACAAATCCTTCGTTAACATTACAATTACCAACTAACAGTAAATCAAGCATCAGAACACCAAAACTTCAATAAAACATCATGTCAATTAATCCATTTGCCTTTTCTACTTACAAGTTCAGAACAAGACCCCAAACCTTGGAACATTTATATATCAGTCAAAGAGATCCAGCCCAGGTGGAATCTCGTGCCCCAGTGTGATTCTAAACCTCAAAGTCAATATAAGTTACTATGATGTATTGTGAACTGAGCAATTTTCAGTTTTGTTCAAGACCAACACCTTTTTGGGTCTTGCTAAACATCAATTCAGTCAATCCATTTGCCTTCTCAACTTCCAAATTCAGAACAAGACCCCTTAACCTTGGAACATTTATAAATCAATCAAAGAGAGCAGGTCCAGAGTGGAATGACATACCCCAGTTTGATTTTCTAAACCCCAAGTCAATATAAGTTACTACGATGTATTGTGAAATGAGCATTTTTTGGGTCTTGTTCAAGACCTATACATTTTAGGGCTAGTCAAACAATGATTGATTCCAATGAGCATTTTTCATTACACATTCTTTAAGCGATTTTGACACTATACCTCCAAAAAGTAAAAAGAAAGTGGAAGCATTTTTGGGAGAAACGGGGAGATGTATTTGTGTACAAATGGTAGGGATGTTATACTAAACCATAAAATGTAAACACGTAGACCATGGGTATTATGGAAGAAGAAGAAGATGGTGAGAATCCTAAGGAGAGTTTTCTTACGTAAGGCATTCCAAAATAAAAACTTATATCAGCCTTCAAATCGAATTAAAGGGAATGAGAAAGATCATGGGTATTATGGTAGAAGAAGATGGTAAAAAAAGATCAAGCCAAAAATCAGAGAGGGAAGTAACCAAAGATTTTGAAAACAAGGGAAAATGAAATTTCTAAGCATCTAATAATTCTAGAACTTAGAATGTAGATATAGATAAAGAGATACATTAAGATAACCCAATAGAAGCCCAAATAAAATAGATTTACTATTGCCAAATTACTACAACAACTACGTTACACTATGTTTATATTTTAATTAAATGATTATATATGATATTTTTATCTAAATTTATTAATACTTGATCAATAATTGTTTATCATATATTAATAAAAGGGTAACTTTTCATGCTAGTGAATACTCATCTTCGAGACCAACATTCTAAAATAAGATGCCAAACACATTTATTAGGGGTGGGAAACAGAATTTAAAAAAATATATATATATAAAAAAAACTATGATCTATTGAGATGTTGCACCATATGAGGCCTAAGATTATCAAAAGCAACAAGGGGTTTAGTAAGAACTAGAATAGGTATCCCCAACACGAAACTTTCACCATAATCCCTTTAAACTGTACCATAAACAAGGAGGAGCCGATGTACTAACTAAAGTTTTCCACGAGCACCAAATAAATGACCAAACCAAAATCAAATATGTCAAGAATCAACTCAACAAATGAAATGGAACAAAATGGTATGGCAAATGATAAACACAATTTGCAGATAGTGGAGCATGAAATCACAAAACTCTCAAAATGAACAGCGAGGAAAACATCTCAATCAGCATTAGATAAGCAAACAACTTAGTTCGAAGAAATTTCATCTACTTACAAACATAGATACAGAGATTCCATCTCCAGATAATCTAAGCAACTCCACTCCAAAACCCTCAAACTATAAACATAATTCTCCAAAACAAACAACAATTTTAATAAATAAAAAACCAATCTTTTAAAGGTAGAAGAGCTTAATTGTGAACCAACAGTAATGCACAATGTCTAGTGTCAAAAAGGGAACAAAATGCCTCTACATGCAAACAATGTAAGCATTATGAATATCAAAACAAAGCAAAAAGGGGGGGCTGGGGCTGGGCCTAATAGTGAAGACCCATGTCAAGAAAATGCCTGGCGTATCTGATCAGTCTCAAACTCTATCGTATTATTGTATTAATCTCCCGTACATGTGTAAACTTGGGTGCTTTCATAAATAATTACCTTTTGCACAAAATAAAGTCAAGAAAATGTCTCTGCATGCAAAAAACGGTAAGCATCTTGAATATCAAAATGGACTGAAAGTGAAGAACCATTTCAAGAAAATACATCTACATGCAATAAAGTAGGCATTTAAACTATCAAAATGGGCAAATAGTGAGGACCCATTTCAAGAAAATGCATCTACATGCAAAAAAGGTGAGCATTTTGTTCGTTAGATTTAGATAGAAAAGGGACCCACCAAAAGCAGCCATTTGGGATTTCTTGGACGAAGAAGTGGACACAGCCAAAGACTGCTCTTTCTTTCTGGGCGGTGGTGACATAGACATAGTAGACGTCGAGGACGGCGACGGAGACGAGGAAGACAACCTCTTCGCCGCCGCCGCTAGCTCAGGCGTGCCGTACTTCCTTGGTCTGCCCCTCTTCCTCCGTACTACGGTCTCTAATGGGGAAGCAACCGCGGAGGGGAACACCATGTGAGGAGGGGCTCTTTCGGTATTTGGTAAAATTCCATCAGTGGGTGAAGGAGCGGCGACGGTGGTTGATGGCTGTTGGTGGTGGTGGCGCTGTTGTGGATGGAAGTAAGAGCTCAGTCCAGTGTCATCCGGTTCCATAACAAATAGAGATTGAGAATTTTTCTAATTTTTTTCTTTTTTTTTTGTTTTCCCCTTTTCTCAATTTCTTTTTCTTATTTTCGAACTGCTGAGTATGATTTTTTTATAAATTGGTGAAATTGGTTATCCGGGGCCGCTGATTTTGGTGGTTTCTTCATTTGACTTGTCACATTTTTTGACTTCGCAAGTGAATTGTGGAGGCATCCAATTTCTCTCGACCAATAAAGCAAATTTAAATAAATAAAAATATAGAGAATGCATTTTCCCTTCTAGATGTTGGTTTGTTTTATGATTTCGACCTTGTTGAATTTGGTGATATTGAATCTAATAATTTGATTATTGAGAATTCTGAATTATTAAAAATAAATTAATGAATTAGTGCAATTAAAAATATGGATAAGCAATCCTCAAAATATTTTACTAGGAGGAAAAGTAATTATATATTTCATTGAATATTGTATTCTTCATTTCAAATGTTAATAGGAACCAAGGGTGGCTCAATGGTAGAGCCGAGCTTTACAGTATGTAAGGTCTCAGGTTCGATCTCTGTTCATGCCCCCATTAGGGCTAAAAATAATAATAAATAAACATTTCAAATGTTAATAAGTATGGTTATCGTAATTATAAAATAAGTCAATATACATAGAAATATTACATCTTGAAATTCTTTTCTAATAGTTTTGTAATCTTTTATAGCTTGTAAAGAAGTTATAGATGTGGTACGAGGGGGCCCAAAAACTGCAAAATTTACGGCTACAATCAGCAATAACAAGTTCGCTTCGCTTGAAGTGTAGGTTTCGGATGCGCAGGGTGAAGAGATGGAGATGCAAAGGCATCAATTAGTTGTGAATAAAACTAAGGTGAGAACGAATAAAGGTATGGATAATAGGGGAATCACTTTGAGTAATGCAGCTGGTAAGGGTACTACTCCAGTTAGTTCGGAAGTTATTGCTGCAGTTTTTGATCTGAGCAAGAGTGTTACGCTGGAGGAGCATGTGGTTGCGGTGCTGAAAAAAACATCAGGCCACCAGGATTCCTTATGCTCGAGTGCAAATTCAAATTCTCAAACACATGAAAACAACGAAGGACGAGGCAAAATAGATTTCAATCGGAAGAAGAGTGTGCTTCTAAAGATGACATGCATCTTCTTATTTAGCAACGGAATGAAGAGGTTAATAAGATAAACTACTCATTAGAAGAAGAAACTGCAAGCCCATAAAATAAGCAAAAGAGTTACGCATTCGGAAGCTCGAAAAGAGCAAAGTGGAGGTACCGTATAATTTTTTTTTCCCATGTCGATCTTAATTTGTTTTCTATTATCTGTCCAGTTTGCAAATGAATCTGATTAACATTCATTTGTATATTATGGGATGCTAGACTCCAAGTTGGTATTATTGATGATACTGACCAAGTTATTTCGGTTTCGCTAAAGATAGATGGGTTCATGGAATATTTTGCTTCTTTTGTGTATGCTAAATGCACGAGGTCGAAGAGAATGGATTTATGGAACTATCTGGCCAATTTTAAATGATGCTCATCTGAATAACAGGATAGTGGGAGGCGTTTTTAATATTGTGCTTTGTCCTTCGAAAAAGTTGGGAGGTCGTAGCAATGATTTTGGCATTGATGACATTGTTTCATGTTTGAGCACTTGTGGACTTCTTTCGCTACTCTACCCATTCCTATTCCCCCGAGAAAGTCGGCTATAGATAGCTATTCCAATCCTACGGGGTGCATTATTGGCATCAAACCAATAGCGATTCATACAAGCTTCTGCTTTACAAATATGACATTTTTTTTCAGATGCAGGTTTTCAAGGCAGCCAATATACATGGAGTAATAATCACGATGGTTTGACTATAACTTGGGAGAGATTTTACATGGTCTATATTAATGTGGCGTATAAAGCCTCTATGCCTCTTTTTCGTGTTTCACATGGGGCTAGCGTTTGTTCGGACCATGCTCCACTTTGCATTGAGTTTCTCACTTACAAAAAAACATAAAGAAAACTTCAGTTTCTTAAGATGTGGTTGGAGCACGCTGATTTTCAGGAGTTTGTGTCTAATCGATGGAATAGAGAGATCATCGCAGATCCTATGTTTGTTTTACATAAGAAGCTTCATTTTCCTAGGAAATATCTTTAGGAATGGAATTGGTCTGTGTTTGGGGATGTTAAACGAAAACTTGCAGAAAAACAAGACAAGGTTGTTCGGTTGGAGCACTCCCTTAGTCTCCATTGGGATTCTCAAGTTGCGGATCATTTGAGATACTACTCTGGCTACTAGACATAAGTCAGTATGCTCACCAGAGTCAGTTTTATCCTAGTCTGAATCAAATTCTAACCAAGTGTGCAAAGCATTTTCTTGAACATCTTTCTCCTCAACAATAAGGCCTTTTGGTTTTTAAAAACGAGTAGGACCCTTTTCTTGAAATATTCATATTTGGGTAAGAGACGATTGGACGTAAAGTGTCCAGGTTTCCTACGGTTGTAGTAAAACCGAACCGTTTTGTCAATGTTGTTGCCGGGATCTTTCTCCTCAACAATAAGTCCTTTTGGTTTTTAAAAACGAGTAGGACCCTTTTCTTGAAATATTCATATTTGGGTAAGAGGAAATTGGACGTAAAGTGTCCAGGTTTTCTACGGTTGTAGTAAAACCGAACCTTTTTGTCAATGTTGTTGCCGGGAGGTTTTGAATAACCTTGCTGGGGGGTTTCTTCTTTCAAAACTTTTTGAAAGATTTGTAACAATTATATTTCTTTGCAAAGGCATCAAACAAGTCTTCCTCGGTGTCAAAAGAATTATGAGGAATTGATGGTATTTTGTTCCTTGTGAGAAGCAAGAGATAAGCCATGCATGCTTTTCTAAATTCCTTGTTTCTTAAGCAACTCACGTTCATATAATTTCATAGCAGCATATAAATTACGCAAATTAAGCTCATTAAAATCTTTGGACCCTTAATAGTGGTTAACTTAATATGTCATTCATCACCAAGTCCGCTCAAGAATCGCATATTAAGGTCCTTCTTGGAATATGTTTTACCAAGATTAGCACAATTATTTTTTACCTTACAGAACCTGTCGTATGCCCATCTAAGAGATTCCTTCGGATCATTCCTGAAAGCATCAAACTCTTATATGTTGTCGTAGCGTTTGTTGTCTTTAGTGATATTTTTTTCCTTATAGGTACTTGTAGTGCCCGAATAGATCGATGGAAATATGCATTTATATATTATTGCATTTGCATTTCATTTGCATTTGCATTTTTAATTGATATTATGGTTGGTAAAACATATTCATGTTTTATGTTTCTCATCTAATTGGCATAATTAGCTAAGGGAATTATGAGATATAAGGAAATTATTAAAAGAAAATGATTTATGGAATGTTACTACCTAAATTCGGTAATGACAAATGGAATGGAGGGTATAAATGGTAAACCAAGTAACAAGGGCATTTGGGTCATTTTGGGCCTAAGGGTGAATGATTAAGAGTAAAGTAGGCCACTTTACTCTTCTCTCATTCTCAGACAAACCAACGAGAGAGAGAGTAAGAGAAGAAGAACGAGAAGAAGAAGAAGAAGGAAGAGAAGTTGGTAAGTATGAATCAAACCATCTATCTTTCCATGGGTGTGTATCATCTTGCTAAGAAGATGATTATGTGTATGTATATGTTTGTGTATGAGCATGGAGGTGTGTAGGTATGTGTAGGATTAACAAGTTCATCATCTTGATCTTGTGATTCTTGTGTATTAAGTGTGTTTGATGTTATGAGAGGGTAAGTGGTGTGTTTATGAGAGTTATTTGATCCCAGATGTTGAGCATTAAAAGGGAGTATGAGTATGTGTTTGTACGTTTCTGAGTTTCTGGGTTTCTCTCATTTGGTTTGGCTTTTCTGGACTGAGCGCTGGGACGCCCGGAACCGGCGTCGGGACGCTCTAGCGTCGGGACGCTATTATAGCGTCGGGACGCTCCAACGTCGGGACGCTCTGTTGAGCGCTGGGACGCTGGAAAGTTGGTTTGCCACTGTCTCGAACGTACGGACGCTGGGATTGGGCGCTGGGACGTTCATGGCAGGATGAGCTGTTGTACTGTTTTGTGTAGGGTCATTTTATTATTGCATTTAGGCCATGATTCTTAACACGAACGTAATTAATTCATTATCAAATGGAATTGAACGATTCAAAAGGCTAAATCGCATAACTTTTCGAAAGCCATTTAATTATGTTGTGCATATAACCTATAATGGCACATAAATTACTAAGTCGTTTACATGAATAATATTGTATGATTCTTATATGCTTAGTTAATATTAATACTGATATTTCTATGTTGTTTATGTATTAGATTGAGGTGTGTAGCAGAGATCGTGTGATTGTATAATCGTTGTGAAGTTAAGGTA
>JAOWAN010082763.1:0-10357 GCA_028566635.1 Lobelia cardinalis
TTTTTTTTTATTTTAGAGAGAGAGAGAGAGAGAGAGAGAGAGAGAGAGAGAGAGAGAGAGAGAGAGAGAGAGAGAGAGATAGAAAAAGTGTGGGATCAATGAAAAAAAATTAAAAATTTAAAAATTTAAGTAAAAATCACCTAAAAGAACAAAACCATCATTCCTGTACACCGAGTTGCTTATTTTAGGTTCATATCCATTGTAATCCACTAGTGTTTTAGTTTACATTCGTAAAAATGTTAAAATTAATATATAATTTTTAATTGCATCCTCCCTACAATACATGCAAGCTAGAATTAGAATATATTTTAGGGTTGTCAGGCGTATAAGATAATTTATTATGGTTTTTAATTTTTAACTTTTTATGGATTTATCGTTTTTTTTATTTCTTCCCCTTTTTCACTTTAATTTTTACAAAATATCATATCATATCATCAAAAATCGACTTTTTGACACAATCCTAAAGATTTTGGGACGTTGCCTGAAAATTAGTATTTTTTTAGCAATATTGTTTTTGACTTTACTTTCACCGACACAACTATGGTGCGAACAGATGGGTTATCCGCACCTGCGGACGCTTACGATTGAATCGTAAAAATTTACAATCAAATATAATAATCTACGAATAAATGGTAAAAATTTACGTACCATAAATCAATCGTGATGGCACACAATTTTCTTAAAATTACTTAATTTTAATACTATTCAATTTTATAACTTTTTATAACCTGATAATAAATTATATATTATTTTATCGTAAATTATTACTATTTAATTGTAATGGTTCTCACGAACGTCGTCCGTGAGTGACTCCGGATCGTTCGAATTAAAGTTACATAAAGTGACAAATCGCATAACGTTGAGAATACTCCCAAGTCCTAATTCCATTTAAAAAAGTAATCACGTTATGATAGGCCATCATAGATTCGCAGACGGACTAACTCCTGAAACTATAAATAACATTATCTTCCTGCATGCCTGTCTTAAAATTATTTTTCAAGAGTGATTTTAAACTCCTGAAGCTATTAATAACATTATATTCCGCGATCCACCTTATCTATTCAAACCTGTAGAATATAGTATTATTTTGGGCAACATCTGTTTTCTGATCTGGCTGTTGGCTGCATTGATTGATCGAGATCAGATCCTCTATGCCACTCGATGCGTTATTTTTTGTGCCACCACTCATATAGTAGTGGGTCTTATTATTCACTCACATATTGGTGGGATCCATTAATAATGGTACCCACTACTATATGAATGGTGACACAGAGAATGACACACAAAGTGACATAGGAAATCCGAACTTTTATTGATCGGTTGTTATATAAAGTGTTAAAACACTCCTAATAAAGAGTGTTTATTTTATAAAGTGTTTGAATAATACGCGTCTTTTTCTCCCTTCTCATAAAATAAGGTAATTAATTTTTATTCCAAATCTTTTCCTAAAATTTCTCCCATCTTTCACGATCTCTACTCTCCCTCGATCTATAGCTCCGCCTCTCACCGAATATCACAACCAAGATCCACCGCCGACTCACCTCCTCCTCTTCTCCCTCTCGTCAAAAAGAAGAAGAAGAAGAAGAAGAAAAGTAATGTGAGAACCCCCGTTTTTGCGCGCCCTCGGATTAATGAAGCACTAATCGAGTTTTTTTGGATGAAATGTGTCATCGGGCGTGTACGATGAGAAATTTGGTACAACGCGGGTTTCTCTTTAGTGACCACTCAACTTGTTTGAAAAAATTGAGAGTCATCACCTCCGTTTGTGTTCAAAGACTTCGGAAGCACAAGTCTTTTAAAATGCAAGAAATTGTAGGTCCGGGGGCTAGGTTACGAATCGGGAAGGAGTTAAGCACTCAATTCGCCCTTTCGATCTCTTAATAATGTTCTAGCATGCATGTCTCCTATTGGTTTATCAATTGGTTGGTTGGTTGATTTACATGGGATTTAAGAAGGATGCAAAAATAGGTGAGCCTAATTTCATCATCATTTACTGATATTTTAATTATGCAAGAGGGAAGAATGCATATTTTATTCATGTAAAAAGAAAAGAAGTATTTACATTTTATGTAAAGAATATACATTTTAGTCATGTATTTGAAAGAAAAAAGATGTACATTTTAATCATGTAAGTAAAAAGGATTTACACTTTAATCATGTAAATAAAGAAATATTTATGCTTTTATACAAAAAAAGTTTTAGGAGTAAGACTCTTTTCTTTGTCATCCTTCAAGCATCATCATCCAAGTCATGGAAGAACTTTGAAAATGACACTATCATTTAGAGGATATTCTATGAGCTCAAGAATGCTTGAAAATTAGTATTTGTAAGAAAGTGTACATATTTTAGCATTTAAAAGAAATAACCATCATTATTAGATTAGGAGTAGCTCTTAGTATATTCATCTTTAAAAGACTCCAAGAAAGGAGTGAACCTTTGTGAGGTTCATGAATACATGCATTCCTTCATTGCTAGATCCTTTGATGATAATTTAGAAGAAAAGAAAGATGAAGAAAGAAAGTTTAACTTTAACCCAAAGATGGGGTATTAATTCCACACTTTGATAATCAAACTTGTATATACAAGAAATTGAAAGAATTAATTCAAAAATGGGATTTTAAACCCACACTTTCAAGATCTACTTATATAATATGCACAAATACATATATAATATTTATAAATCAACTGAAGGAGTGACATTTGTAATCCCACTGCTTAAGGACTACACATTATGTGCAATATATATATATAATAATATATATATATATATATATATATATATAAAGCATTGTAAATGAATGTAAAGACATAATCAACTCACAAAGTGTGAGATTTGTAATCCACACATTGGAGGACTTGCACATTATGTGATATACATTATATATAGATCAACTCACAAGTAATGAGATTTGTAATCTCAAACTTGGAGGATTTGCACATTATGTGCTAATAATATATACATAAATTAACTCACAATTAATGAGATTTGTAATCTCAAGCTTGGAGGACTACACTTTATGTGTTATAATATATACATAAATTAACTCACAAGTAATGAGATTTGTAATTCCAAGCTTGCAGGACTACACTTTATGTGCTATAATATATACATAATATATATGTAAGCAATAAAAGAATAAGTATTTAAAGGGAGACTTAGCTCCAAGCGCAAACTCATAATATGAAGGATGAACACATAATACCCACTTGATTTATTACCAAGTGAATTTTTAAGTTATTTACATAGAAATAAAAGAGATAAAAACTTGTACAAAATTTAAAAGACGAGAAGTAAACTCACCTACTCCCAAAGGGTTTGGACAAGTTGATTATGAAGGATGAATGCTCCTTAGTTTAGGTGGGTGGAGTTAAAGATGAAAGAAGGGAGTAAAGAAGCTCAAGTTGAGTGATTAATAGTTGATAATTCTTGAGTTATTGGTGATGATGTTTAATAGATGAGAGAGGTTAGGATAATTGAAGAGAGAGAGTTGACTTTCTTCCTTAATGAGCAACTGATCAAGAGAGGATGAATGAGAGGTGGTTTAGGGAGATTAAGTGGTGAAAAAGAAGAAAATGAGAGAGAGGATTTAATAGTTGGATTGAGTGGTATTTAAAGGTAGAGAGGGAGTATCCAGGTTTCTTTTGAGGTTTAAAATGTCCAAAATACCCTTGAAAGGTAACATGAGTTTTACCCTTTTGCCCTTTTTGAAAAAGATAAAAAATTCAGAAACATCTATTCTGGGCCGGAACGGCCCAAATAGAGCCGGACCGGCCCAAATGCTAAATTCGAATTTTTGGCCTTTTTTCTAAGCCAAAAGGTATTACAACCTATTGTCCAATATGCCTAAATGCTAATGATTACATTCCTTAATTGAACATTGCTTAACTAGGTTGTTTTACTCTTCTTCCATTCTTGGCATGTACTTGTTTCCTACTTGGGAGCTTGATAAGATGATCATTTTGTGACAGAAAGTTTTCTCTTTTGTCTTTTCTCCCATTCATCCTACAAAAATGAAATGTTACACCACATTACTAATGTAAAAATGCAATATTTGAGTACGTACAATTATTTAATCCTAATAACATAATTATTTAGACTCTTTTATTTATTAAAACTCTCTAGTAAAAATATTTTTTTACTAGGGTTAAAAATGAGTTGTCTACACGTACCAATCGAATTTATTCAGGTTAGGGCTCGGGCTTCCGTCGATCCCTTTTTCTCTCGCCCATCTCTCTTTTCCTCTAAAATCCCTCGTCCGCCTTGTAATTTCTCTCCGTTGATCAGTTCTTCCTGCGAAAATACGAAGTAGGAGAGAAAAAGAGAGGACGGAGATGATGATGTCAAAGGAGGGGGTGGGGCGAAGTAGGGCTGAGCAAAAAAAAAAATGTAAAATTGAACCAACCGAACCAAACCGACGAAATCGAACGAAAAAAAATCGAATCAATATATTAGTTTGGTTTCGGTTTTAGAACTATAAAAACTGATAATATTGGTTTGGTTGCGGTCTAGCCGCGATATTACAATTTTCAAACCGAACCGAGATAATATTACTACTATATATTTACTTTTTTTTACATAGTTAATTACTTATCTACACTTATATTATCAATGCATTTATATTTTATAATATTGAGTATTGTATTTATATAAATTTTCACTCTTTTTCTTTTACTTTCGATTTTTTCTCATTTAACTTCCATAATAGATAATTATGTTCACTTAAATTTTGTAAATTCAATCATAATTTTTTTTTTTTTGTGATTAAAAATCTCTACTCTAAAATGTAAAACCGAAGAATCAATTTTTCATATTTTTGGGTTGATTTCGATTTTGAAAAATAATAAAACCGAACTATTGGTTTGGTTGCGGTTTTGATCAAAAGGGACCAAAATCGAACCAAAGCGAACGATGATCACCCCTAGGGCGAAGCATAGATGTGTATTATGCTCATATGTGTAGAGCTGTAACCAAGCCAAGCCAACTCATGGATTTGATCCGGTTCGAATTGTTTTGACTCGTCTCGACTCGATTCGCACTGTTTTTATATATGAGCCAAGTCAAGCTCAATTTTAAGGCTCGTCGTATTTTGCGAGTTCAACTTGACTCGATTTACAATGCTTACAAATTTTTTTTATTCAAGAAAATTAGAGTAATCTAGTGCACAAAAAAAATAAAATAAATTGTTGGGCAAGAATTCTAGGGTGCAAGAGTTTGGACCTTAGGCCTTTGGCCCATATCTCTATTGGGAAAATCTCGCGAAGACCGGTCAATAGTCATTAAAAATCCGTTAAAAAGTCGTTAATTTCATTTTAGGCTTCAAAGTTTTCGTGGAATTTTGAAACAGGCCCCCAGGTTCCAAAAATTTCAAAATGGGCTCTAATGTTGCATTTTTATTTCGACATAGAGTTTTTTTAACGGATTCGTTAAAAAATTAACGAAATTCAACTCACGTGCAAAACACGTGAGTTTTCTAAGGGTTTTTCTATTAATTTTCCCCACGTAGAGTTTAGTATATAAATTGAAAGTTATCAAAATAAATATTTATCTTTTTCAAATTAAATTAAATTTTAATTAAGACTAATTATAATTACAAATAATATCTTAGTAAAAAATATATAATATATTAATTAAAAATATATACTTCTTTAATTCATACCTTAATTAATTTTTTTTTACCTCAAAATATTAAAATATTTTTTAAGATAAATTTTGATTAATTATGTATTTAATAGACATTGCATTTTAACTTAATTATATAATTTAACATGTATAGTATTAGTTAATTACATTTTAAAAAAATCAATTACAATTAATTATGTATTTTATTAACATCATTCCACCACCAACCACGGCTCCACCCACTACCGCCTCCACCAACCACCATCCACGGCTCCACCCACCACCGCCCCTCTTCCCTCGATCCCACCCTCTTCTTTACTAACCTTTTCTTTTCCCCACCATCCAAAAGGCCACTGCACCACCACCCCCGTCCCTCTGCACCACCAGAAAATTGCCACCCCTACCCCCACCCCCACTTCAGCACAACCACCACCCCCACCCACCATTCTTGCACCATTGAATACTAAAATCTTAGCACTTGGGTATTGAGGGTATGCACCTCAATCCAAGCAAAAATTTTTACCCACCCCAAACGAAATCTTACCCGACCGTCAAGTACCACGACCTGCAAATTCTCCTCAGCACCGCAATGACCAATCAAGGCACATATCTCGATAGATTTGTCTTCAACGAAGTTATTAGCTGACCCTATAACGAATATGGGCAAGGTTGGGTGCCAATCTATAGTAGTTATAATTGTACCATGCGGAAGACTTTTTATCCCCTTTATATCACCTCAAACATGATAATAGCATAGTAAGTATGAGATATGGAATCACTGGCGCACACACACACACACAAAAAGAGGAGGGAGGGAGAGAGAGAGAGAGGAGAGAAAGAGAGATGAGATGGGGAAGGAGAGAGGAAAGGGGGAGAGACGAGAGGAGGGAAGGGGGAGAGGCGAAAAGACGGGAGGGAGGGTAGGAGGAGGGCATGCAGGAGTTTCATTAGGGTTTTTTTTTTTAATAAAATTTTCAATTTGGACCTTTAACTTCTTGTGACGAAAAAATGACAGCCGGATCATTAGAAATCCTACGTGCATTGAATTTCGTTGAGTTTATAACGAATCCGTCAAAAAAACCCCACTTTGAAATAAAAATGCAACATTAGAGCTCATTTCGAAACTTTTGAAACCTAGGGACCTATTTCGTAACCTCACGAATACTTTGGGGCATAAAATGAGATTAACCCTAAAAGTTGTGATTTGTGAAGTCTCACGAACGCTAGCGAGTAACTTGTGAGCCCGTCACGAGCCAAGCCAAGCTCTTTCATTTTATGTTCGATTCAAATTCGTGAAAGTTCGACTCGTTAAAAAATGTGAGTTGATCGACTCGAGTTCGTAAAAATTTGGCTCGATCCAGCTCATTTGTAGCCTTACATACACGTGTATCTCAATGTACATAAATATGTAACTTCATGTACATAGTATGGTATCTGATATACGTAGGTGTCTATCTTAATGTACATATGTGTATCTGAATATACATAGGTATGTATCTTAATGTACATAAATTTGTATCGTAATGTTTATAAGTGTGTATTTGAATGTACATATAGGCATGTTTCTTAATGTACATAGCTGTGTATTTTAATGTACACTTATATGCATAAAAATGCACATAAATTTTAAACTCGCAATTGAATCAGGAAGCTCGAAACTAAAAATGCACACAATGATATATGAAAACATACATAAATATACATCAAAATGCACATATTAAAACGAAATTGAATTTTTCGAATAATTTGAATATTTTTACGATACAGAAAATTGCACGTATTGTAGATCCATAAATTCTTAAATTTATGGGATCAATTAATCAGTTAGTTAAAATATTTTTTAATTCCTTAAATAATGGGCTTTTTAAATTATTTTTTATTCTCTCACTCTCCAATTTAAAAAGTATAATCCACCTGTTAGATGGACACCACTAAAAAAAAGTATTTAGGCACTTCTTATTGAGCAACTTTAAAGTCGGGTACTTTAATATTACTACAAATAGCCAATAAATTAGTAATAATATATCATTATAATCAATATAACATTTAGTCGAAAAAAATAATAAAAATAGTAATAATATCAATATTCTAAAATGATAATTACTTTAAAATAATTATTTTCAAGTAGAACGACCACTAAATATAATGAAGGCAGCACTACATAAAAACAGTGCAAGAATAAGACATGAAACCCAGAAAGTATCTGCATTTAGAAATATTTTATTTAGATGCCTTCCGGCCGTGATGAACTATTTTCTAAGGCTTTGCAGGCGCACGAATATTAAGCTGACTTCCCGCTATTTGTCAGGCGAATCAGTTTTTTCCTTATTGGTTTATAACTAAAATAAGATAGTGTCGCTATTAGCCCCGAAAATTATATGGAGTGCCTAGGCACTCCGTGCTAGAAGTTCCATAATGCAAATAACAATTATAAATTATGCACATATTATCTTTATGTGCATTACTAATTATGTTATGTACATTGTATTTATGTTATCTGCATTTTTTATAACGTCTATGTGCATTAAGGCACTACATTAGCAAGGAGTGCCTAAGCACTCCATATAACAATTGCTATTAGCAGTGGCGGATGCAGGGGGCGGGAGGGGGCGGCCGCCCCTTCCACGCCGAAAAATTCTGCTTAGGGTGGTATGGTTTGGCCGGATTTTGCCCCTTCCATGGCTGTTACTGGTTTTGAAAGTCGCCGGCGATTTGATCTATTTCGCCCTTTCGGGGAAGAAGAAGACAGACAGACATGATTTTTTTTTTTTGTTTTTTTTACTAATCAAAACGACGTCGTTTTGATTCGTTTTGATTAGTGAAAAAACAAAAAAAAAAAAAAAAAAAAATGAAAATCAAACAAAACGTGCCCTTTTCTTCTCTTTGCTCACAAAACCGTGCAGATTGCAGAAGAAAGACTGCTCAGCTGCGCAAGGGCGAGGCGCGGAGCAAAAACAGCGCAAGGCTACTCAACTGCTGCACGGGCAAGGTGGCGACCGACGAGCCATCTTCTTCGGCTCCTGCCACGTTTTTCGTCTTTCTCAGGTAATCTTCTCTCCCTTTGCTCTCTTAATTTCATATAATTTTTGGTGATAAATTTTAGGGTTTAAAAGTAGAAATCCTTCCTTGATTTTGGAATGATGTTATGGTTATTTTATTTATTGTGATTAATTTATTTGTGATTTTTGAGTTTTATAATTAATTTATAGTTGTTTATTTTATTGTATCATAAACATGGTATTTTGTGAATCGTGGTTGTGCCCTAATTTTTGTGTTAATTTAGGTTGTTCAATGGATAAATTGGTGAGAATGCTATTATTTCTGATCCTGGATTAAGAAAGTCAATTGATAGTTTTGATGTGAATATTCAAGACCGTATTCGTAGAGAATATGTTGCTAAAGGTCCTTGTCAACCAAAGGGTCATGCATTTCCTAAAACACAATTTGGAAATGATGGTCGAAGTTTTAGAGATTGTTGGTTTAAGGATTTTGATTGGTTTATATATAGTATGTCAAAAGATGCCGTATATTGTTTTTGGTGTTTTCTTTTCAAGCAAGGTCGTGTGACCACTACAACAAAAATGACTATTTAAAGCATTTATTTTCCAGCATTTAAACAAATGCCTTAAATTTTAAAGCATTTTTAGCTAAGTGCCTACAAAATTCAGCATTTTAATATATGCCGGTAGATTTAAGGCATTTTTTCAGCACTTATTTAAATGCCGCAATAATTAAGGCATTTTTCTTCGGCACTTATTTAAACGCCGATAAATTTAAGGCATTTTTCCAGCATTTATTTAAATGCCCTTAGATATAAGGCATGTTTTCCGCACTTATTTACCTGCCATTAGATTTAAGGGCATTTTCCAGGCATTTAAATTTAAGGGTAAGTGTTTAGGTTTAAGGCTTCGGGTTGTGGGTAAGGCTTTGGGCAGGTTTTTCCTTTTTTGACATCTTATTATTAAGAGAGCAAAGAATGCACATACAACCAATTCTAGTTAGGCTGGACGGGTGAAGTCTGTTTTGAGTCATTGGACATCTTGGGATAGTGGATTCCTTCTCCAAGACATAGACCTCTTGTATTCCACCTTTACATCGACTCCCTAAAGGCCGGACAAGCCTTGGGTAAGAGTTCTATGTCCTTTCGGGGATCCACCATCCTATCATTCTAGGTCGTGTCTCTAAGATTGCCAATCAAGCCAATGTTTCATTAGTTTCATGACCATTATTTTTTTGACTTTTTTGTGGTCATTTTGACTCTTTTGTGAACCAAGATTATGGCTTATGATCACTTTCGACTCTTTCTTGCATTTTTTGGTGTATAATTGATCATTTTGACTCTTTTAGCCATGACTCTTTTTTCTTTTATTGGCTTATGATCACTTTGACACTTTTTTGCATTTTTTTGTGTATAAGTGATCATTTTGACTCTTTTAGCCATAACTCTTTTTTTCATTTGGATTGATTGGCAATCTCTAAGACTAATATACCAGCCGGTCTCAAGAAGTGTCCTACGACTATGTGCTTGGTATTGACTCGGGCTGCCAGGATACACTTCCCTTATCCATTGAATTGATGCGGGGAAGAGTGATAGTCTCATTGGTCGGGTGTCGGCTTAATTAACCGACACCCCTTCCAAGGAGCCATTGGATTTTGTGATGGTAGACTCAAGTGTACTTGTGCAAGTAGTGTGCGTCATCTAAGGAGATAGGTAAAAAAGAGATTTTGAAGGAGAGA
>JAOWAN010082774.1:0-10357 GCA_028566635.1 Lobelia cardinalis
TCCCATGCTCATTACCCTTCGTTCCGTCTGTGTTCACACAAACCCAGCCCTCCTCTGGAGCAAGCCACCTTACTCCAGCCAACTATTCCATTTCTAGCCCAAAGCCACTGCCCTTCAGCTGCTCGTACGCCTGCATCTGCATGCAAGCTTTGGAACCAGCCACCATTGGCTAGTGTAGTGAGATCAAAGCTGGCTTCTTATTTAAGATTGATTGATTTGCTTAACTTTTGTATTGTGATTGTCAAGTAAAATTAAAACTTTAGAATGATTGTTTGTGGAATGTGATTGTGATTGTGTGTTGATTTGTAATTTTTAATGAATCAAGTTTTAGGATTTTATTTCTTCTCAAATAACTGGTTCAATCATGTGTGTCAATTGTATGTAGTGTATGAAACTAAAATTGTTAATGTCATTTTACTTTATATCATGTCTTCGATGTGTTTGCAACTTTGCATGTGTGTCTAAATCAAGATTTGATAACTAGTCAAACTACTACACATAATTTTTATATGTTCTATTTTTTAGCAGACTGTCAGATTGATACAAAGAAGAAAAGATCATTGAAATCATTTTTTTGCATTGTTTTGTATCACGAGATAGCTTTATTTTATTTTTTCGACTTAAAAATTCGTGCATTTTGCTTCTGTTCCTTCATGATTCTTAATTCTTTAAATGCTTTCGTTTTATTTTCCTCGTTGGTTTGACTTTTTTCATTTGATAATTTTGGATGAGTTGGTGTTATTTAATTTTACTCAATTTGATAATTCGTGAATTCTCATTAATGATTCACAATTATGCCCACCAACTGATGAATGTTCCTTTAATTTCCATTACTTTTCTCCAATAATTTAGTTGCATTCTATAGTTATAGTGTAATCAAATTGTACTTTCTCATTGCTAGAACCTTTTGTGGTTTATATTGTTTTTCGATCCTCCACAAAACTCATATTCCAGCAAAAGCCTCATGCTATTATTCATTAGGCTCATCTTTGTATGTACGATGATCAATTTTGTATAATTATTATGCGCACATCAACTTTTTTTTATTTCTTTTCTCTCTTTCAATTGTTTAAAACAGTGAATACTATGGTACTAATATGATAATTTATATTTAAGAGCACAAATTTCATAATTACCTTGGCCATCAAAAACTTTCGAATGACCCTGTTTGGAATTGAACAAACATAGACCCTGTTGAGAGAGAGTAAGCAGAATTAGCAAGTCTATTCACTGATGAGTCCATTGATTTGAGTATCAATAATTTTTAGGGGTGTAACGGTTCAGTTTGGTTCACTTTCAACCAGAATTCGTCGCTTAGCCGCATTTTATCGGTTCCAAAAATTTCAAACTTAACCCGAATCGCAAGGCTTAAAAATCAAATCAAACTGAACTCATAATTAAATTGCGATTCGATTTACTTCAGTTTATCGATTCGAAGGCTATTTAATAAATTTTCAAAAAATAATGGTATACCATAAGATTGATAACAAAAATTCAAAAATAAAAATTATGGTTAACATTAATAGCCTAAGATTCATTAGTTTAGGAATATTTAATGACTATGATTAATTGTTATATTGATCTAACGAATTTGAAAAATAGAAGAATTAATAATTCAATACTTATAAAATGGTATTTTTAAATATATATATATATATTTAATTATGAGGGGTATATATATGAAAATATATATACATAAGGTATTGATTTAGTTTGATTTAGGGAACGAAATCGTAAATCGAACCGAATCGTGCGGTTTAAAATTTTTTTGAATCATAACCGAACCGTCATTTACCAAAATCAAACCAAACTGATCAGTTGACTTGTGGTTTGGACGATTCGCCACGTACACCCCCTAATAATTTTCATGGCTCTTTCCCTCGGCCCTTCTCCAAACTTCTGGACTTGAGCCATCTGGATCTTTCTGGGAACAATTTGACTGAAGTTGTGGAGCTATACGTGTTCTCAAATCTTGTTAACCTTCAGTATCTTGACCTTTCTAACAATAGTCTTGCAGTGAACTCTGCTTACAGCAATCTCAATGCTGCCTTGGAAAAGCTTGATACATTGCGCTTATTCTCTGGCAAATTAAAGGAGTTCCCCAAACTCTTGATTGCCGCCAGTAAAAGCCTCGGGGTACTCAATCTTTCTCACAACGAAATTGGAGGCGAAATTCCTAATTAGGTGTTATCCATGTGGGGGGATTCATTAGGTTATCTTTGTCTTTTCCAAATCATGCTGAGCAACTTCCGTGGAAGAATTTACGAGTTCTTGATGCTCTTGGATATAACTCGTTTCAGGAGCCAGTGCATGCCTTTGTCAATTTGTGACATGAGGAGACTTGAAATTCTTGATATGACATATTTATAACAACATAGGTGGTGTAATTCATTGGTATTTGGGGAACTTCAGTCAGAGGCGGAGCCATGAGAAAAATTTTTAGAACTACTAAAAATTTGTTCATTGATCAAACTTAATGAACAATTATAATCATATATTAAGGTCAAAACCACTAAATAAAACGAAACGAAATGAATTCATATTTGAAATGAAATGAAGTAATGCAATTTTATACGAAATGCATTCATGTTTAAAGCGAAACGAAACGAAGTAATGCAATTGTAAATGAAACGAAACGAATCGAATTCATGTTTGGAATAAAACGAAATGAGGGGTCAAAAACCTCCATTTTTTTGACAATACTATTACTTTAGAAGGATTTTTTACCACGGTGGGATCGACCGACCCCACCTAGATCCGCCCCTGTCTTCAGTGTCTTCGAAATCACGTCGAAAACTCGGTCAAATTTTCCTTCTGTTGATTCTTTCAATCGCTGCAATCTTCGAATCAAATATGCGATGTCGGGAGTTAGTATGAGGTCTGAATTTTTTATGCCAAAATCTAGGTATTCAGGATTGAAATTGGAAACTAGAATCCAGTACTCTAGTTCTGTATCTCATGTATTTGACATTAATTGCAGTGACATCCCTATCACTTATGTTTCATGTAGTTGGTCCGATTTGTTTATATCAATTCCTTTTATTGCGTACTTAATTCCTTCTTAATTTAAATATATATGTTAATTTTTTTCATCTGGTTGCGATTATATGAGGGGAATTTCTTATGGCGATGTCAGCCGCATTCTCCCTGAGTTTATCCTATTGACTACTATTGCTTCAATGTCTGTTGGATATTGGGGTTACATGATCCACTCTATAAAGTTGGCCAAGTTCATGCAACGATGAATTCATTGATCTTCTTAAAGGTCAATGAATTCCATCGCTGCATGAACTTGGCCACTCGAGTTCACTATCGATCCGATATCGATCCATTTATTTCTCTTATCGAGCTTAAATTAATATATTTTTTTAATTTTATTATATTATATTTTTAATATAATTTATTAATATTATTATATATTTGATTTGAGTTATCGAGCCGTTCGAATTCAAAATCGAGATTAAAATTCGAAAATTTTTTATCGAGCCGAGTTCGAGCAAAAATTAATGCATTTTTTCGAGTTCGAACTCGAGTTCGAGTTGAACTTTCAAACTATTAAACCGAGTTCGAGCCGAAAAAATACGTAAATTTCGGATTGACTTCGAATAGTTGACACCCTATGAATCTTGATGCTCTCTTCTACAGGCCTCCTCGATTTGGGCTTATGCAGTTTTGGGCCAGATGGAAATACCAGGGCCGGATGGAAGTATCACCACAACAAGGTTTTGGGCCGGGCCGGATTGAAGTACCACCCCACACGGTAAAACCGGGTTGCTAAATCCCTTGTCAGTACCGTCCCGTTCATACCGAAAATACCCTTATCCAAAACAAAAAAATTCAAATCGCTGAGGGAGAGAGCGAATCCGTGAGATAAGTTGATTTCAAGCTGCTGGGAATGGAGGATTGAAGCTTCTGCTACCCTGGCCACGAATGGGAATATCATCCTGTAGCAACTTGCTTTTCGGCAATCCTTCTCCTTGAAACCCTAATAATGAATGCTAGTTTAGTTTCAATTATAATAATGAATGCTAGTTTAGTTTCAGTTTATCCCTTTTGATGATTAAACCCTAATGTTGTGTTTGGATGGAGCTTTTTCAAAAACCAAAGTCTGACTACGGCCCTTACTAAAAGATAGGGGTTCTGGGGGCGGAGCTTGAGGCTTCTCAGCCGCAGGAACTCGTAATGCGAGAGTTGGTTGACTTAGTTTACGAATTTTTCTTTGCTTCTACTAGTTACAGGGCTTTAGCTAGTAACTATAATTTGTGAACTTTGGTTGCATACAATTGGAGCTTATTTCAGTTTTTATCTATTTGTATCACTGCTGTTCTCCTCCCTTCTTTTATCATTGTGGGAGTTGATTAAAGCTTATCATGATAACAGAGAATGCGGCTGACGTCGCCATAAGAAATTCCCCTCATATAATCGAAACCAGAAGAACAAAATTAACATATACATTTAAATTCAGAAGGAATTAAAGACACATAAGTGATAGGGATGTCACAACAATTAATGTCAAATTCAGAAGATTCAGATCCAGATCTAGAGTAGTTTACTGTCCAATTTCAATCTGGGATATGTAGATCTTGGCATTGAAAATCCAGATCTCACACTAACCCGCGACATCGCATATTTGATTCGAATGTTGTAGCGATTCAAAGAACCAATAGAAGGAAAATTTGACCAAGTATTCAACATGATTCCGAAGACAAAGAATAAATCCTTTTTTTTGGAGAAAAAGAGGAAAGCTGCCTATTCAAATTGTTGTATCTACGCAAATCAATGACGCACAAACTCTAACTCACTTTCTAACGAGCGTAAAGACGGACACACGCGATATAAACTTCTAGTAAAGTCTTTGTGTAACAAGTTGTGCCATATTTGGGATCTGCTCGCTACAGATGCAATGAATTATGGTAAGAGGGCTCTCTTGAATCAAAACATGAAGATTTTACAACATGCATATCTCTTACCCATGAAATCTCTGAAATAGTAAATTCCAAAATAATTTGTTTTGGTAACAAGGTCTTGGAAAATCTACCTTTAGCTTACGCATGGTGATACAAATAATTCTTCATTAGGAATGAAGCATTATCGAGAAAACTCGTAGGAAAGTCAAAAAATAAGTATTTTAAGTTCAGCAAAATTGTGGATCACTGTGTGGCAATATGTATATAAAAGGATAAGTGAAAAGCAAATACATCCCTTAGATGAAGGAAGCAATGCGGCAATGTAGATGATTAGCTTACTCATCTTTTTCTAAACTATGTATCTATAAGATGGAACTGAGATAAGCCAACTCCGTGTCAAAGTGAAAACCTACAGGCGTAGGGAGAAACATAAATTGCTCACATAATAATGCATGTACAAAACGAGATTAGTGTTGCATTACCTTCATAACAGCTGATTGTTTATTCAGACGAAAGATAATGGAACCCATTTCAAAGCCATGAATTCCACATTAAGAAGTTTAGCACAAATATAACACAACTATACCGGCCGTTAGGGAAAATGACCTTTTTGGTCCCTGACCTTTGACCCAGTAGACGATTTAGTCCCTAACGTTCGTTAAAGATGATTTAGTCCCTAACCTTTCAATACCAAGGGAGATTTGATCCTTGTTCTAATTTTAATATCCATCTAGGTGTGCGAAAATCCTCAATGTTAAATTAGAGCAGAGATCAAATCGCCCTTGGTATTGAAAGGTTAGGGACTAAGTCGTCTTTAACGAACGTTAGGGACTAAATCGTCTACTGGGTCAAAGGTCAGGGACCAAAAAGGACATTTTGCCCCGACCGTTATAAAGGGAATCTGTTTGATAAAAGATTGAAATAGATGAAAAATCTAGATTTAAGAACTAAAAGATAGAAAAAACACAAATTCCCAAAATGATGTTGAAAAATAGAAGAACTGTTAGAACTAAAGTTAAAGATGTCAAATAACAAGTGAAAATATGCAAAGCATATCCAAATCAAAAGTTGAAATAATCATCGGAACAATTCATTTTACATCAAAAACCTATCTCATCCATTTATTTTTTTACAGAAACAACTTTTTGAGAAATGATACATAATAAGGGTATTTGTGTTAAAATTAGAGGTGATTATAAACATTTTGGGGCGGTAAATAGCACCACCCTTAGGTTATACAGTATTGGGCTGGAAAATAAGCTTTATAATTTTAATTTAAGTTATAGAGTATTGGGCCAATTATTAATGGGATAAAATTTGAGTATTAAATTTGAAAGAAAAAAAATTTCATTTTGAAGGAGAAAACTATTTCTACATACAGTAGAAATTTAAGTTTATATTTAACTTTTTTATGTTTACTTTTCAATTTTGAATGTTGTATTTCTAAAACAAAAATCCGAATGTTTAAATGTTGTATATATTTTTGAACATTTAAATGTTATATTTTTATTTTGGTTAAAATTTGAATAATTTTATACGTTTGTTAAGAATGGATTAAAATGATATATTAATCATTTACGCTAAGTTACTTTTTGTTATGGCTATTTTTTAATACAAGTCTACATTTATCATAATGTTTTTATAAAAGTAATATTTTTTTTTATTTAGGTTACGATTCTATCAAAAGAGAATGTCTCATTTGTCATTAGTGAGCCTTCACAATACGAAGAAATGATGAGGGTAAAAGATGCAACATTTATTTCTTCTTATTATTTTGTTTTACATATATATCAATTTTTACAGATATTTCAAGTTTATAATAAGGCAAAAAATCAGCGTAATAATTTCTATACATATGAAAAAGGCAAAGGAAACTGAGTCATCGGCATTGCTTTAACTTTAGTTTAATTTTATAATTATTTATTTATACTATAAATTAGAGCGGTTGTTTGATACAGTAGGTTTGTTAAAAAGAATTTCATAGGGAGACTTATTGTGAAGAATAGAAGAGGGATATATGTTAATGAAATAAGTAGCTACTATACATTCATCCCAAAATTTGATTGGAAGAGAAGCCTGAAACCTAAGAGCTCTGGCAACTTCAAGTAGGTGTCTATGTTTCCTTTCAACTCTACCATTTCATTGAGGTGCAACAACACAAGAACTCTATTGTTCTATGCCTAAAGAAGTGAGTAATGAACTGACAGAATGATTGAAAAATTCAGTACCATTTTCTGATCCGATCTGTCTCACAATAGTAACAAATTGAGTTTTAACCATTGAAAGAAAACTGGGAAAGAGTAGACGCAACAGATATACCATTCAAAAACCTTTGTATTGATTCGTCTATCCACATTCTGACACGAACCTGATAAATCCGTGCCAAAGAACCTATATAGCAGATCCCATAAGAAACTTTACATTTGCACAAAAACCGCATCCACATTCAGAGACGTGTCCACCTAATATGAACTCTATTTCTAAACTAACTTCGCATCATCTTACATTATGTAGTGAGATTAACCTCCATATATACCCACGATGGATAGAAATTGTTGGGGGGGGGGGGGAGGGTTCCATCATTAGGGCCGTTCGAAGGTTTTCTAATGCTCAGGACGTATATTAAATTTGTGCCCTTAAAATTTAAGTTATTATATATTTAAAATAAATAAATAAGTTTACCGATTTTCTTCTAATATGAACAATTTACAACCAAAAATGAAATAATTAATTGATTTTTTCTAGCTATCAAATGTAGAAGCTTTGTTAGTTGTTTCAATATGAACACAACAAGGAAACTGGAATAACATCAAATATAAATAGAAATATGCACATACACAGTAACACATAGAATGAACTATAACAATACTCTTTTCAACTCTTCACAAGTTGGTAAACAAACTTGCACAAGTTTGAAAATGTGAAATTAGGACTATTTTATTTGCACAATACTCTTTTCAACTCTTCAAATCAATTACGATGGAAAACAAAATAATCTTGGCTCATGGACCGGGCTGGGCTATCTATAATATAAGGAGGAGATGTGGACCCCTTCTGGTGAAAAGTAACTTTGGAACAACTTTCAAAAAAAATTGAACTAGGGGGCAAGGCTGCAAATCAGTCAGGAGCTAGAAGTGGGCTGTTGTGGTGGATAGAGTAGAATTGCTGCTTTTTTTTTTCGTCTTTTTTTTTGTCTTTTGTTTTACATAATTTTTTAATTTATTTTTTTTTCTGTTTCTATTTATTATAATAAAATTATTTTTTCTTAGCTAAATTTGTTTATTGACTCTAAATTTATATTTAAAAACATAAATAATTTATTTTCGAATGTTTTGCCGTATCCCCGGACACGAGCTTATACTAGTATCTATAATAAAATTTTGGTGCCATTTTTTATTTTTGGACCCTGGGCCATCGCCCAATTCACCCTGGGTGAGGCCGGCCCTGCCCATCATATATACTTGTTTTCTCTCTCATTGCTTTATTTCTCTCTAAATTCCGATTTATAAAAAGAGGAGTAATTCTTGTACTGGAGAGTTCGAGCGGATAACATCACCCCCCTCAAACTCATGTACATTTTTATATCATTATTTCAAATTTGGAGCACGAAAAAGATGATCCGACAAACAAATTGAGCATGATCAATTAGTATAGTTGCAAAAATAGTAGTAAAAAAATTATACTATAAAATGTATAATAATTGATACTTAGAGAAAGTATCAAATTATTAATCATTAAATTTGATACAATACAAGTTATTAATTATTTTCTATTATTTTTAAAAATTTTAATATTTTAAAATTAATATTGTATTATATTAAGGAAAATATTTAAATAAAAAAAACTACATGCCCACTAATATATCTATTACTCTATTTGTTTCATTCTATTATTCTGAAAGTGAGATTTTCTCCCCACCGTAATTATTACCAATATTTAAAATAAAAATGTGTGGTAGTATAACTTAGAAAAATAATTAAGGATGCATTTGCATTTTAATTTTGTTTTTCAAACAATTGGACGGATGATCAACAGACCCTAAAATGTTGATAGGCTTTATATTTATAGTAGGCCCGATTATGAAAACTATAAACCTGGGCCGACTGTAGTGAGTACAAAACTTTAATGACCCTATACGACGACGTATACGTATCCTACATCGGTTCTCGTGGATTTGGAACTGGCTCTTCAAACTGCAGCAAAAATGGTGACCAGACCACACTATTGTGTAAGTTTCTGACGATTATGTTTTCTTGAAATAGCCCCTTGAATCTTTATCTTTTCTGATCGTGGTTTTTTTTTTTCCTTCCCCGCTCTCCTCTTCCTCTCCTCTCCTTCCGTGGAGGTGGAGATATGTTATATATGGATGATTGTAATGTTGGTCCAGTTTTTAAGTTGTGCCCTTTTTACTTTTTTTTCTTCTCCCTTTCTGACATTGCCCAATTTTGTTTCTTTTCCCAACGTTTGATAAATTTAGCCGACTTTTCAATTTCATTTTTTTTTGTGAAATAACGATATTGATTTTGATTCCATGTAATTTTGGCAGTTTTGCGTTGGTCTTCGCGGCGCAATAGATTTTTACGAGGTAAGTTGTTCCTCTTCTTCCCTGCATTTGTTTATTTGTGACAACATTATCGGTTTCTAATCAATTTTAGAGGACATAATATTTTTTTGTCCAAATTGACTATGGTGAACATGGCGTAAGTATGGTTAGTAGGACGATGATGATGTGGATAAGTTTGATCCGTTGAGTAGGAGGAATGAATGATGGCAATAGCATAAGAGCTCCTTATGGTCCTTGGTGGACATGAATAAAGAACAAACAACAACTAAATGAGTAAGCAAGGTTTTCACCTTGCTCTAACCTTTGGCGTGAGAGTAAGATATTTGTAATGAAGAAGTGTATAACCCGTCAATTAGATCACACTCGACAAGCTGCTCATAGTGCAATATATATATATATAATGCAGTTATGAAGAGTCATTGAATGTGTTTACATGTACGAATGTCAACATGAACATACCCTTTAATACCTTATGCTAACTTGAGCCCGTGAGAGAGGACTTGATCTACTAGGCTTAGGGGAGATCACCCTTGAATGGCGGCTGGTAGGTGGCGCACCTATAGTGCCTAGCCAAAATAAGTCTAGGCCTGTCTCTTTTGCCTGTGGGACGTGGTCAGGCGGCGAGACGGCTGCATGTATTTGACAGAGATGCTGAAAGACATCTTTTATATCCTTAAACAATCCGGTAGCGAGCCTTCAAGCGAGTTATGAAGGCGAGTCAAAGTTTTTGGGCATCGCCTTCGGCTTGCCGATCAGGGTGACTTTGAAGGGATCATGCTTATGGTCGGATCACGAATTCAATATCGTTCCACTTGAACACATGGTTAATATGGTAAAACTTGATCACTAATTTCTCACTTCATTACATATCATTCAATATCACATT
>JAOWAN010082835.1:0-10354 GCA_028566635.1 Lobelia cardinalis
CTGGGATTTTTGGGAGGTTAATCGTCCATAAACATTAACCTTAGGTTAGTTTTAGGGGATAAACATAATTAATCTTGGGTTAAAATAATTTACACGTGGAAGCATCTTTTTATTGGGACAGAGGATGAGACAGGGAGTGGGACAGAAAATTCGGACTCTCTTTTTTCTATAATAAAAAAGTCTTTTAGATCTTCCTATTCTCTTTCCTTCCTGTACATTTTTTTTTTCCCATTTGTGGCATCTTTTTTCAAAAATAAAATTGTTTACATTAGGAGTTTTCACATATTAGGAGTTCAGATTTTTTTTTTTTTTTAAAAAAAACAATGTTCCTACTTTTATCCTTTATATATGTCACCAGCATAATAATTACTCCTACATAGGACTGTAGGAGTACCCTGTAAGTCGAGTCGACAGCGTGATAAATATTATTTCATATAACGCTTTGGTAGCCGAATTATGCTTTAAACTGGTATCGTTTCTTCTTAATTGTATTTAAGAGGTACGCTCTTGAGTTATGGACGGATCACGAGTATCATTTCACACCACATGGCAATATGGTAATATGGTTAAATTCGATCACAAATATAATATTTCAACTCATTTCACTCTATCACATTTCAAACATTATTCACTTTTCATCTATTACCTCTATATTTATACACTCACATAAATCAATTCAAATCTTTCATATCACATTCTCCTCCTCTTTCATTAATTCTTTTCTTACATTCAAAATTTTCACATCAAATTTAAATATTTTAAATTTCAATCAGTCTTTCACATCCAATGGCAAAAAAGACATTTTAATATAAATTTCATATTTACTCATTTAACTTCATCTTATATCATGAACAGTATCATATTACACCATATCACACTCATTATCTGACCATTAGTAAGGGGAGACAAAATTGTGAAAATAAGAAATACGAAAAAAAAAAATTCTGAATAATAGCAGTTGTATATGAAATGTATTGTAGTTTTATAAGCAGTTACCAAGAAATTATCTAAGCTAAAATTATACATTAAAAAATAAAAATTATTCAGGATTCAAGTTGAAATTTATGATTTTTTTTTTTAGAGGGTAAAATTTATGATATTTTTTAATAGAAGTATAAATAGCAATTTCATGATTGACTGAATTTAGGGACGTACGGTATGGCCCTTGTGGGTTTACTTTATGTATTGGGCCGTGTCCCACTCAAGAGTCCAGAAACCGAATGTAGTAGTAGGGTGAGTTTATCAGACTTTAAATGGTTATTAGTAAAAAGTAAATACAGTAGGAATTTCAAAATTGGAATTGCATATGAATAAATTCATGTGATTTGTGGAGGAAAATAAATAAAATATTTATTAATCCAAGGAGGGACTGCAAGCCTCATCGTTCCGACTTCCAATCATAAATTCAATCCATGAGATAAGACGGATGATTAAAATCGTGCACGCCACAAGCAAATGATGACCAACTGCTCAGAGTGGGGATCTGGATCGCTTTGAGCCGGAGCTCAAGTGAGACCGTAAAAATATTAATTTAAAAAACTACTACTATTTCGATACGACAGCAACTTCTGCGTTGAAGTACATAAAAAAGTGTATACAATTTAAATTAAAAACAATACTATAGTGGAGTACTACAACTTCTTTTTTGAATGTAGATAATTATAATATGGTTTCACTTTTAAAGTGTCTTTAAATTAGATCATAGTATTTTACAAAGAAAAAAAATTAGATAAAAATATAAATAGTATCACAAAAGAAGAAGTAGAGAATTATAATTTTTTTTTTCTTTTTTGTATAAAGTACGATTAAGTTTGACTCTATGCATCCCATCCCGGATAAGGTAATTCTTCGTCCAAATTTGAAGTTTTTGTTTTCATTTTAATGTTCATTTGTAGAATCGTGATATTAACTATTTCTTTTTTATGACTTGATGTTTTTGTGTTTACTTAAATTCGGACTTTTCTTCCTTTTTCATTTCTTTTTTAAATTCAGCATCTTAAAATCATTTTATTTGCATATATTACAATGTTTATTTAGAAAATAATGTGTTCAGTTTGAGACTATAATTTGTGTTTATTAGTATAATAGTGTCTCATGTTCATAAGATTATCAATAAGTTTATTTATAGAAGCAGCTCAATGGATGGGGGAGCGGATAGATCGGCCGTTGCAGATAGATTTGCTGAGTTTTTTTTTTTTTTTTAATAAATTGGCTGAGCTTTCTAGAATGTTTTTGGTTTTTATTATTATAGATTAATCATTTTTTATTTTTTTATTAATTTATTAAAATATACAAATCATGTAGTTCCAGTTTTGTCCCTGAATAAATGGTCACGCGCATGGCACATGACACTTAACGGCTAAATTGACGGGAGGGACCAAAATTGTTCCTTTTTTTCAAAATTTGTACCAAAATTTATCAAATTTAAAGTATATGGACTATTTGTAAAAATCACAAAATTTAAGGGACCATTTATGAAATTGACCCTTATTTATATGTACAGTCGTTTTGACTTGCATAGTATTCATGTTCATATAAATAAAGTGATTTGAGTTGACGGATTCATACAATGCAGTGAATTAGTGATAGTAAATTTCAGAGATATTCTCGTATTTAGATAGAGTGGGAATAATATTTTCCGATTATTTTTTTAAAATGAAAGAGAAATTATAAATTATTATGATACCTTTTAAGAATATTACTATCATTAATAATTAAAATCGATGTATACGCTGTCGATTTACGATATGGAACAAATATGATTGAAGGCAGATAAAAAAAGAATTTATTCAAATGGGGGGTAAATTAATTATTTAAAAATATTCACGCATCAAATGGTGCCGGGAATATTAGGGTGATAGTCTAGGGATGGTAGTGTAAAATAGGATATTTATTTTTTTCAATAGGTATAGATAAGGAAAATGATCAGCTACAAACTATAAATATCGTACAAACGTGCAAACTGTTTTATTTTAATACTTTTTTGCTGTGTTTTCGTTAATTTTATTGTATTTTAATTTTTTTTGTTTTATCTTAATAAGATCACGTTGTATGTTATTACGTTTTTGTTGTATCTTCGAATTTTAGTTAGTTTATTTTATATTTACGAACATATTGTATTTTAGTATATTTTTATCGTATCTTAATTGATTTTCTTATAAAAATTTTTGTTTTGGATCTTTATTTTATAAAATACAGACATATAACTAACATACAACAAAAATATACTAAGATACAACTAGTTCGTACGATTTGTATGAAAAAATAATTTGTAGTGAAATAAGCCCCGATATAGATATATCATTGGCTGTGATTTTACCTAAATTTGTTTCTTTTCAAGATTTAAATGATGAAAAGACAGTGCTCCTGCAATCGTCGAGATGGATAGTCGCCAAATTTGTACGAAATAAATCCCCCGAACCATGGGATTGGTAACTTCATTCTATGCCTCAAACATGCATCCATTTTTATAATAATTTCAAGTTAAATTTTGGCATTCATCTTGCCACTTTCTTCCCAATTTTCTTAGTTTTTTAAACTAACTACTATCAAAACCATTAACAAAATGATTTATCACTCTAAATGCAAGAAATAAAAATAATTAGATGCAGTAAAAAACAATTAGGTTCTGAATTACAAATAATTTGTTTCTGGAACCATAAAGGACAAAACTAATCTTCTGTTCTTAAAAACATCTCTCAAGTCCTAACATAAGTATTTTTCTTTAACATCTAAGACTTGGTTCAAAAAGTTCATATATCATAATATATGATAATAAATTACTGTAGATGATATAATATATGATGATATTTTAATAAATATATTTGAATATAAAAAACAACAAATGTGTGTGGTAACTACGATCCTGGCTGAAAGCTATTACTACATGGTAACTAGTCACATAATCAATACTAGTGCTGGAAATTCGAACGGAAATTTCAATATCCATTGATTTCAATTCGAATATTTCAGATTTTGGAAATAAATTTTTTTGTGCAAATTTTGATTTTCTATTTTTTTGAAAATTTTCGGATTGGAATTGGAATCAGTTTTGAAATGTTCGCAAATTTCGAATTTCGATTCGAAATATTTTCAAAACTCAAATTTCATAATTCTAATTTGCGATTTTAATGTAAACTATAGAATAAACAATAAAAGAATCAAATTCTTCATCCTTACACACTCAAAGCAAGATCTTACCACTAGACAAATATTTTATATTGTAAATAGTTCAAACATATTATTAATTAATGGACTAAATATAATAGACAATATTTGTTAATTTTTAAATAACAAAATACAGTAAGTAGTTATAGAATTAAGAAAATAATAAAAATAATGATAAAAATAATTATAGCCACTTTTTATTTCAATAAATTAGACATTTCACAACATATGCATAACTTTTTAGTTTTTTTTCTTCTCTATTTTTATTTTTTATGTAGTTTAAATTTTTACAAGTATGTAAAGCTCTATATTTAAATTTTATGAAATATACATTTGAAAAGAATATGAAATATACTTTAGTAAGCTCTATACTTTCTCTATATTTAAAGCTCTGTATTTAAATTTAGTTGTAGTGATTTAATTCTTGATTTGGGTGAAATGTATTTATCTATTAATTTGTCTTTATTTATTTTTTTCTACATGTAATTGTTCTATAAATAATTTTCTAAAAATATTTATAATCTTTGAAATTTTGAAAAAATTTCAAAATTTTGGAAATTTAGAATTTCCAAAATTCCGAAAAAATGCATGCTTCCGAAAATTGGAATGTATTATGGATTTTCGAAAACTTTTGGATGGAAATTGGAATTGATATTTCCATTTCGAAAATTTTTGAAATTTTTTCGAAACACCTTATTTTCGATCTAATCCGTCCGATTTCCAGCCCTAATCAATACCAAGGTTGACCACCCGTTGCTCCTCTCGTACTCATCTCCCTCTTTTTTTTCCTTCTTTCTTTTATACACTTTTGCTGAAGCTTAAATCGTCGAAAAAACACAGCCTCAGAATCAGAAGATTCAAAAAATAAAACCGAAATTAAAACTTAGAAATTGATACCCAAAAATTAAAACCAATCGAAAAAACACAAATTCAAACCTAGAAAATTCAAATTTTAAAACAAATCATAAAAACCAGATTCATCAATTCCATTTAGATCTACAAAATCCAAATTTCACCAAGAAAATTGACTTCCTTTTTGGTTATTTAATTTGAGACCTAACAAAGAAAAAATGAAATATGAGAAAGGAAATACATTTTCTTAACCTTGTTATTGATTTCGATCAAAGTTGCTGAGTAGAGGCCGATTCCGATCGTAATTGGTGATTTTGATCGAAATTTTTGACAAGGAGAGAGAGAGAAAGAGAGATGGGAAGGTAATTTAAGATTCACTTGTCCCTTAAATTTGAAAATTTCTGGAGCAAATGGTGTTAAGCATGTCACAAACCCTTAATCTTCATCGACCCAACCGTCGGGAATGAAGATCGAAGAAGGGAAAGAAAGTAAATAAGTAATTCTCCTTTTTGCCCTTAAAAGTAGCCAAGCGTTACAGTTAACGATAAATGTTCACATTTTATGAATTTATATAAAAATTATCCTTTTTCAAAGCTCGAAAACTACAGATTAAATTTTCAAAAGTTTAAGGACTATTTGTGAAATTAATCGCTTATTTTTTAAAAAAAAATTGAAAACAAAGCGTCGTTGTTGTCGTAAATAATTTTCTTTTGAATTGACGAATAACAATGTACGTGAGGGAATAATCGTAGGAGAAAAAGAGAAATAAAGAACACAAAATTTAGGAGGAAGAGCGGAACCGTATTTTTATTCATCTGATGAGGGAATCTTTATTAATAACTAGGGAGCCCTAGTGTTACAAGTTACACAACGGATCCTATAATATGGTGTCTATCTAGAAATAGTCATCCAACTAAATAGTGTTTACTACACTCCCCCTTGAATATTTTTAGTTGAGCAATCATTGTGCACTACGTGTTGCCTCATTAAAACCTTCCGTGTAAAAATTCAGTGAGAAAAAATTACTACGGTAAAGAAAATAGTACAACGCACAATATTTCTAATTAGCAATATGTTGCCTCGTTAAAACCTTGACAGGTAACGAAAATCTAATGGAAAAAAAAATAAACCATGATCGAAAATAAAGAGTACAACATATATCATGAGTAATCTCTCTGATAGCTCATGAGTATATTCAGGATACGGAACATACAGCGGGACGTACCCTTTACTGGATACAAGACATCGATAGAATGCTCCCCCTCAAATCAACTCCCTCTCAAGAAGAGGGGAGGAGAACTTAAAAGATTAAATCGACTGAATGATGAACTTTAGTTCATATCTTACTAGTGCTAATTAGAGAAAACAGAATAATGTGTCAATCATATCCGTGAAATACGTCGTAGGATCATCTGTGGTAAAGAACCCAGGAACATAAGTCATGTTAACTTGACTTTTTGCCGTATCTATTCACAAAACATATTGTGAAGATCTTTGCTCTAAATATTACATAATAAGGTGATGATCGTGATCTATCTGATAGACCTACGAGACGCAAGAGAATTTCGATGTTGAAATCATAACTATTAAGGAATCAAACTCTAAGTGTGTTCGACAAGTTGTCACCACCGTCACACAACACAAGCTATTGTTTCCTTTAGGGATACGTAGGGATTTAAGCAAGCCCGTTTCTCTACTTCCTCAAATGGAGTAGAAACTCAACATCATTATAATGGTGGCGTATTGGCGTAAAACTATATCTCGATAGCAATTTCTTCTCTCTGATTGATTCTGGTTTAAAGTGCACTGAGTGAAGTATAATAATGATGCGCGTATTGTACATAAGTAACGGACTTCATGCATTTGCACTTCTTCGCCTGCGTTCTAATTTTAAAATTCTTATCGGTGTTGTGAATGAATTCCTGTTGAATTGATGAATAATAGATTATGAATAATCGTAGGAAGAAAGAAGTGAAATGAAATGAAGAACATAAAATTTAGGAGAGAGAGTGAAGCCGTATTTTTATTCATTTAATGGAAGAATAAATAGGGAGTCCTAGAGTTATAAGTTATACAACAGACCCTATAATATGATATCTATTTAAAAATAGTCATTCAATTAAATAATATTTACAACGGATATTTTATTTTAAAGATTTTACTTAACAAAACGACATCGTATTGTGTTAATTTTTGAAAAAAGAAACTACATAATTGAATTAGGGCTTCGTTAGAGAAGAGCACATAGGGGCGGAGAAGACGAATCGGAAAAACCTTCGTACTTACCGACGATCACCAATCCGTATATGGAGCACTTATGCGCTCCTAGCAAGGAGCGCCTATTCATTTTATTACGTTGTTTGTTCATTTTTTAAAATTAAATATTCATTTTTATCGTTGTTACTGAAAATCAACAATAATAATAAAAATATTAAAATGAATATTTAGTTATAAAAAATACACAAACAACATAATAAAATAAATAAGAGCACCTATGCGCTCCTTACTAGGAGCGCATAGGCGCTCCATATAATTTCTACGATGATCACTGTTATTAAGAAATTTTCGCCAAATTGGGGGAGGCTAAGCCGTCCCCACCTGGCTCGTCCCAGCACACGGCTTAATATCACTGTTCAATGCAAGAATTTGGGGGTTTTTTTGTTGGCCAAAATAAGCATAAACAATTTGGCTTAAAAAAGTGTTACTGCCTTCTTTCCAACAAAATAATTTTATTGTATTTTCTATGTATTTTAAATAAAAAGTTAAATAAATTATACTAAAAAGTTGGTAATTTTTGAAAATGATTTTACTTAAAACGAATAATTGAGTAAACATGAAACGATGAATCAATATATTTTTGAATGGTGTGAGTATTTTATTTTAAAACATCAAGAGTCTATATTCTATAACACCTTTTGATTATCTGACTCATTTCCCTCCCATGCATCTCTTATTCCAATTTATAATTTAAATTTACATTACCACTACTAGAGGGAAAAGGAGAATATATTTTGGTGGTTATGGACCATATTTAGATGGTGGCCTGGATCATATTTATTCCTAAAGATTTTAGTTGATCTTGAACCACCGGCTAATTGTGATTCGAAATCACTAAACTAAACAGCAGCGGTCCGGCGGACCTAAGTGAAAATTCAGGGAGGGGCCGGGAAGCGGTTGCACCGCGGAAAATTCAGGAAGTAGAAATAAAATTTTAATAATTTTATGTTGCACCCTTAGAAATTCTTTTACCTCCCCACAAAATAGAAATAAGCTTTTACCAATATCTCAACTAAAAAATTTATTGTAAAATTACATTGTATTTATATAAATTAATAAAAATTAAGTCTATTAATATAAAAAAAATATATTTATAGGAACAAACAACTCCCAAACTAAAATTTTAAATATATTTTCCCATGAGGAAACAATTCAAAAGGAAATGAAAGCAGTTGTTTTCGGTAAAGGGCCAAAAACATGTCACCATTGGGGGTACGTCGAGAATCAGTCCACGTAGTACGGTACAATTCTGAACGTCCCAATCTGCCCCGACCATCACTCATTTCACTCCACTCCATTCCCACTCTCCTTCAACCCCAAAGTTTTTTTTTTCTTTTTTTTTAATTTAAGGGGACATGAATAAATATCGAACTTAAGATCTTACATATTGTAAAACTCAATTCTACCATTGAATCACACCTAAATTCCCTTCGACCCCAAAGTTGCACCCACCCAAAGCGCCCCCTCTCCATTCTCTCTAATCTCTAGCTTTGGGTATGTTTTCCTTTTATTTTTTGTTTATTTTTCTTTTCTTTTAATAAAAGCAAGCCATAGCATCTAACGAAAGACATATAAACAATAGTTCAGATAGATTACAACATCCACAATTTCAACAACCAAAAGCATTAATGTAACGATCCAAGTCCGAAAAGTCGGTCCTCTACCTAGTCCATCAACTGGTCCGCACTTAGCGTCGCATCTTGGATCAACGGCACATCACAGACGATCCAAAAGTCCATGGATGATTTGATGCTAGGTGGGTAGTAAGGAACACCATATAAACTATAATGATTTCTCATTTCCACTCAATGTGGGCTATGAGTTATCACAATCTCTCCCACTTAAATCCTTGACGTCCTCGTCTCTCCCGGCGGTGTAGCACTTTGTCCCGCACAACACTTTCTTCCACACTTCCGGCCGGGGTTTCGCTCTGATACCATCTGTAACGACCCGAGCTCGAAAACTCGATCCGCTACCTAGCCCACCAACTGGCCCACAACTAGCGCCGCATCTTAAATCAACAGCCCATCACAGGTGATCCAAAAGTCCATGGATAATTTGATGCTAGGTGGACAGTAAGGAACTCCATATAAACCACAATGATTTCTCATTTCCACTCAATATGGGATATGGGTTATCACAATTAATGCAGGATCGGATCAAGAATCCAGGATCCCATGATATGGTAATATGATCCATATCAGGAAGTCGATTTTGCTGATTTTATTTGATGTTTTAAAATGATTAAAGTGAAAAAGTAAGAGAGAGATAGAGAAAAAATGACGGGAACCATAAAAACTTAAAAATAAAAAATGATGATAAATTAACATCCTGACCCAAACCTTATACGTTTTTACAAATCAATTCAAATTTATCACATCACATTTTTTCTTCTCTATCTAATTTCTCTCATCGCTCATTCTTTCTCTTTCATTTCACATTCCTGAGCTGATACATGAGCCAGAAAATCCCTATACCAAACAGAGGTAGAGCCAAGTGGGGCGGGAGGGTGCGGCCGACCCCCCTAAGGCGAAAAATCTTTCATATGAGTGGAGAAGATCCGGCCATTCGCACCCCCATTGCATTTTCGACGCACCCCCCAAGCTTTTCCAGTTTTTCGGTGAACTAGGCTGTTGGAGAAGAAGACTTACGTTTTTTTTTTGTTGTCGTTTTAATAAGTAATTTTCAAAAAACAAAAACAAAAACGTAAATGATAAAAACAAACAAAAGGTTACGGTTTCTTACTGAGAATGAGAAGAAACCGAGGAAGGGAGTGGAGAAGAGATAGAGGCTAGGCGTGAGAAACCAAGGAAGAGGCCAAGAGGGACAGGGGAGGGAGAACTAGTAGCCAATCGAATCAGATCACGCGCCAGTCAACCAAGGTAGGTATTCCGGCAAAGAGACCCTTTTGATCCCTAACCTATCAACTTTTTGAAGTAGTAGTCCCTACTTATTTTTTTGCCCTGATTTCATACTCAACCTATTAAACGAAACTTAATTTGGTCTCTAAAATCAAATCGATCGATTTAAAATTCAGACGTGGCGTTTGATTGCATAC
>JAOWAN010082865.1:0-10352 GCA_028566635.1 Lobelia cardinalis
TGATTAAACGTGCTATGTTCATTGATTAAACGTGCTATGTTCATTAATCAGAAAATAAATATAAATTATGATATCATATTCATCATTTTCATCATTTATGTTCATTACATATTAAAAAACAAACAAAAAAAAAATCGGGCGGGCGCTTATAATATTAAGCGCTCATGCGCTTAATATACTTACTGGTATTTATTTGCACTTATTCAATGTCTTAATTAGATAATTTAGAATTCGAACTATTTGGTAAATCTTTCTTTTCAGATCTAAATACAACTTAATTCATCTTGTTGAATCAGATTTGAAATCAAGGCTGAATGATTAAGACCCACCTATAAAACTCTTTTTGAACTTTTCTATCCTTTTACTTCTGTTGTTATATTTTTTCTTTTTTTATTTTATGAGTTTATACTTTATTTTCGCTTTTAATTCTAAATTATTATTTTTACAATAAGTTCTTTTTAATCTAGAACTTTATTTTTTAAATTTTTTTAAAATTAGATAAGAATTTAAAATTTATCAACAAAATAAATGTAAAGCATGCTTGATTTAAAGATGATTGATAATTTATTAAATAATCATACAAAAAAATATTTTTTTTAAAGAATTAAATAATTATTTGATTCTTAAACTATCACTTAACTATGTGTATGGTCCTAATTTTTTTTTTTTGCCTTACGTTTGGTCCTTAAATTTTGAATACGATTTACGAATAGTTCTTTTTTCAAAAATTTAAGGTGAAACTTAATAAAATTCTCATTATATCCTCAATATTCTGTTAAACTAACATCATACTTAACTTTTAATGAACTTTTATGCTAAATTTAAAAACTTATGAATTTAATTAGTATTTCAAACTTTAAAGAATGAAAAAGATAAAAATAAATCTAAATAACAAAATTAACGATATATTCTAACTTACAAAATTATTTTTTTAGTTTATACTATATAATTACATATATTAGAAAAATAAATTTTATTTTAATAAATAATGAATTAAAACCTCAATATTTGTGTTTTTTTTTATCATATATGTATTTATAATATTACATTTTAGTTATATATTTATTATATTTTTTAACTTTTTAAAATTTTATATCTTTATATATTTTTAAAATGTTTTAAATTTTAATATTTCTGTATTAAAGCGTATTTTAAGTTTAAGGACCAAATGTAAATAATTATTGTTAAACATTTGGATACCTCAAAAGTTAAGTATGATGTTATTCTAACGAAATAATGCGAGTATAATAGAGATTTTATTAAGCTTGAATTAAAAAATTGAAAAAATTACTATTCGTAAAGTGTATCTTAAGTTTAAGGACCAAACGTAAAATAAAAAAGATCTAAGGCTAAACGTAAAATTAAGAAATAGTTCAAGGGTCAAATAATTATTTAATTATTTTTTAAATTTAAAATAGAGTAAATATCTATCAAATAATAATCTCAATAATAAATTAGATTTAAATTTAAAACAAATGTAAATTATGTAGCTATATAGAAATAATACATTTAGTATGAATATTAAATCTATTACAATTTTTATTTACCTTATAATCATTCTATTCAAAATGAGAATATGCTCATATCGCTATTTAATACTTATAAACAACAAACAATCTTTATCTAAGAGTTCAAATGGACAAAAGACAGTATTCAGACAATTAATTCAGTTTAGTAACCAAACAGTTTTATTGATTCAGCTATCTGCTTTCAGATGCTGTCTCTTATTTCTTCAGTTCAGACTTATTTTTAGACTTCAACATTAAGCACTTAAAAAAAATAAACAGCACCTCAGTTTTATTGGGTTAACCCATTGAATTAATTTTCATTTATTTTGGGTTGGATTAATAGGGATGGATTCATTATTGCCACCCCTACTTACCGCATTATTTAGTGTCTTGAGGAACTTTCCCAAAAACTCGCGTTTTAGCCCGGCCTAGGCTGTGGGGGTAGTTTTTGGTGATACCATGGATCGAGGGGCTCTCCTTCCATCTCTTTCCCCGTTAACTGCTCTCTGCTTAAGTTGTTCATCTGAATTAAGCTGTCTCTGATATGGAGAGAGTGCCACCTGGCTTGCAGGTATACAAGAGATCTCCAAGGAGGTAGGTGCAGAGAGGTCTGCTTAATTTAGATTTGCCAGCTTCAACCATTAGCAACTGGAAGGGGATTCAGTACTTGATCATAAGGATCAACTGCTCCAGCAATCTTAAAATGACTTTGGGAGTCAATTTCAATTATCAAGTGATCCAAAATTCCAGTATGATTAGAGTTGACTACATCTATATGTTTATAATCACCTACATACAAAAAACATAATCCCCCGGTGTCAGAAGGGGAAACAAACATATTGTATTCTTCAGTCATATACGAAGAAAGTTGAAACTTGAATGACATACCTCCAGAAACTTTCCACTGCCTTGCCACTTGGATGTGCACGCAGCAGCGACACGACCGGACATCGAGCCTCAGAAGCTTCACTAGAGAATAGCTAATGCAGCTTGGGTTACATGGACCTGACTTATCAAGGTGAAGGTCGAGATAACTGATAGACAGCATGAGTGAATTCACTATTGAAAGCATCCAATGATGGTTTGTGGTAGTGCAGAATGGGCATATTACCAGTCAGAAGGAGCATTTGAGCTGATAAAGAATTTAAAATTTTCTTTACAAAGCATTTATAATATCTTATAATATTTTGATGATTGAAGTCTTGGAGTTTAAAATGTAAAAATATGTCATAATTGGTTAACTTAACTTTAATTGACCAAAAAAAATCAAATAGAAAAGATCTCTTTGGAGGAGAGCATTTTCTTGGAGAGAAACAATATTGTACAAATTCACTATAATAGGACTATTTTTTCCTGAGGGAGGGAGTATAAAATAAGTAATATTACAACAATGTGACGGAAGGGGAAGCAAGAAAAAAAGAAAGAAAGAAATAAAGTAATGCTACGACCACCAAAAAAGTATACCAAAAGTTACAAAAGCTGCAATTGAAGGATCATGGGGATGTCACTATACCTTAACCTAGACTAACAACATGGAAGAAATCAGATCAACTTATGAAAACATTGATAGAGATCTTGTCATTGGAAAGGCTGTCTTTGCACAAAGATGTATTCTGATCTCAGTCCCCTCATCCAAAACACTAGTCAAAAGAATCTCAACCAACACAGATGGTGGAAGCTGGAATAGATCGGTTGAATCTTGATTTTTCTAAAACCACTGCCTCAAGGACATGGACACATCCTGCTAGGAGATCTCCTCTCTTTCAGATGATGGAGAAACTAAAGTGGACTTTAGCCCACTTTAAGAACTGGGCTCTCAATGATTCAAAAAAGTTTTAACTACAAAGATCAAGGAAACAAAACCGTGGCTTCAACAGTGTCAGGAGAACATAGCAAACTTATCTTCAGAAGAGGTTTCTTCTCCAAATGATCTCTACGGCTCAAGACAGAAAAAGATGAAGATTCTTGGTGTCAGAGAACCAAGCAAAAATGGCTAGCTCAGGGTGACAACAATTCCATGTCCTTTCACAAGACGGCCACAATCAGAAATCAGAAAGCAAGAATATCAACTATCCCATCTTCCAATGAATCTTGGATAGAAGGAAAAGAAGAAATTGAAGCTGAAAAAGTGAATCACTTCAAATCAGTGTTCAATGAAGAAAGAAACAATGAACTGCTGATCAAAGAGTTGATTGAAATCATTGACTGCAAATCATTGTCTCAAGATCAGATTCTTGATCTTGATTAACCTATTTTGCCTCATTAAAGCTCTTTTTCAATTTGGCAAGGACAAGTCCCCAGGTCCAGATGGTTATTGGGCTGAATTATATCATAAACATATGGCATTCAGTTGACATTTCAGTTTTCTTAGCTGTGAATTCTTCTCCGACAACGAATTGCTTCTCAAAGAGGGCAACACGTCCTGTGTAACTTTAATCCCAAAAGTGGAGAACCGAACTAAACTTAAGGAATTCAAGCCTATTAGTTATGCAATGTTCTCTACAAGATCATAGGAAAAACTCTGGCAAAAAGGATAAAAGAGCACATTGGTTCTCTTATTGGTCCCCATCAGAATGAGTTCCTATCAAACAGAAGCATCTAAGAAGGTCTTTTCCTTGCCCACGAGGCAATTGGAAAAATCAAAAATCAAAAGCATAAAAAAATCCATAGACTGCTCTAAAGTTAGACATGAGCAAGGCTTATGACAGAAGGGTTCTCTAGCAAATGGATCAACATCATCTAGCAGCGCATCTCTAGTCTCACATGATTCCATAACCATTAGTAATGGAGCTCCATCTCTTAGCCACCTTCAAAATGCAGATGCATATTTTTTAAGGGATTGAAGCCACCATTCCTACCTTTCATTGGCTTAAAGAAATTCTCGACTTTTACTGTAAACTCTCAAGTCAGAGAATCAACAATCAAAACAGTGATATCTTGGTTTCTCCAAAAACCTTTGGCCACATATCCCCCCAAATCACTTTTTGCTTAGCATCAACCAAACTGTGGTTCCTGGAATCTAGTTGGACATTAATTTCTCTCAAAAAAAAGTCCCAGGTCTTCAAGAAAGTGGTAGTTTCTATGAGGAAAAAATTATCTAGATGGAAAGAAACAATTCTATCAAAAGTTGGAAGACTCGCCCTTATCAAACATGTTCCGGCTTCTCTTCCTGTCGACCCAATGTCTGTGTTTAAGTTTCCTTCAAACCTCAGCAAAGAATTTAAACAAATCTACTTGTTAAATTAGATTTTTATGTTATGGCTTATTTGATGTACAAACTGCAAAATGATTCCCATAGTTTAGGTTAAAAACCGTGTCAATCCAAATATATCATCTTTGATTGTAACTTAATGTACTTGTTAAACATTATAAGCTAATATGAATTAAACATGGGGCAAATGATTAACATTGTTTTGGGGCCAAAGATCGTATACCAATATATCATCTTTGAATGGGAACATTAATATGTTGTCATCAAGGCCCAAGCCCATTATGGCTCACAAGTCACAGCAACTTAACAACTACTTAAAAAATAAAAAGCCCACATGATTCTATACCATATATAACTCGATAATCTCTAATCAATTAGCCCTTTTAGCCTGCCTTAATCTTGCATGTTCACTTCTTATGAAAACCTATCTCATGCCAATATATAAAAAATGGTAGATTTTCTTAATCAACCCTAATCCAGCACCGCACCCTACCTAGCCCGTGTAGCTTACTTGAATCTCAACCGTCCATTACTTACAAAATCTAGTTCGTGCGTGTATATAAGGAATGATAGGTTTTCCGAATAGCATATCTCAAATGGAAAAGTCTTGACCCTCTTCCATCGCCGCAACCCCCCCCCCCCACACACACACCATCAATCCTCTCTCCTTCTCTTCTCTATATGCTAGTCAAATTGCAACTCTCTCTCCGGGATGAACCATCAACATCTCAAAATGTTCTCAATACGCAAACATCAGGGGTTAGTCTTCCTCCCAATAAGTTAGCGTTATTTTCATTTTCCATATATTGAACTTCATATTGATTTTTTTCTCTTATTTGAATACACTTTGTTTATCACTTCACGGTCCTTAGCCCTTCTTTTGCAATCATTACATGAGCTTCAACCAACATCTCGTCCACGACAAGTTATTTCGAGTAATTTTACTTCTACGTTATCCAGATGTGTTTTCTATAGAGATACGAATGATTACCTTTATTGCTAATGTCTAAATTCATGTTCGAGTATGTGAGTAGTAGAACAAGGAAATGGTTTGACTAGGACTCTATTTTTTATAAGTAAATAATAGAATCAATATTTGTGGAATTTAAATTACTTACCGAATAATCGAATTGGAAAGGTGGTTTCATTTGGTGTGATTTTTACTGTAGCTAATTAAAGAAAAAATTATTAGTGTGATGTGATTTTGGAGTTTTTTGATTTTATGTGTTTTTGTTGTAAATTACCTAAAATGCGCTTTAATATGGCTTTATTGGAAAAATTCCATAACTATCCGCTACATCAGACGCCGCCGCCACCACCTCCTCCATCACTACCATCGTCATCACCTCCACCACCAGCATCATCACCTCCTCACTGCCACCTCCACCACCACCAACTCTTCCACCTCCACCTGCTCCACTGCCATCACTACTCCCGAAGCCACCACCAAGAGTGGTTAGTGGCTGTGGTGGGGTAGTGGTGGCAACGATGGAGGTGGTGGCTGCAGTGAAGGTGGGAGTGATGCTGGTGGGAGTGGTGGTGGTGATGATGGTGGTATATTGTGTAGTATAGGAAGTAAAGAAACTATGCTAGGTATAGGGGTACCATTGGGAAGAAAAAGATTTGAAAAGAAAAAAATTGGAACAAAAATCACGCAAGAGATTGAAAGGAGTAAAACGGAAAATACACTTAAACAACCTAAACCACCTATCCAATCGAAGCCTTATTCATACATATTTTATCTTGTACAAATGGTACCGGTGGAATCAACCAATGATTCCTTCAAAAGTTGTTAACACATCTTATATTTTCATAATGATAATATACGGAAGGTCTTCCATGGCTCCAAATTCCAATCATAAAATGTAACTAATTCTATATTTGATTAATCTAATTTTTCTCTTATAATTTTTTTTGCAGGTTGATATAGTAGCAAGAATGGTGGCTTATAAGGAAAAGATCGTTGTTCATTGCATATCATATGGTATGAAGTTTTTTTGTATGAAAGAAAACTCCCAATTTTCTATGTCATCAACAAATACATGCACACAATATTAAGCATGTACATTAATATTTCAGTATCATTCTCCAATTTCATTTGAATTGTCATCATGCGAACCAATATTTTTCATGTTGATTTACATTTCTATTTGAAAAGAGTAAGGAAAACATATTCCTATAAAACATGAAATTCTTCTCTAGATTAATCTCCCATAACAAATAAGAGTCATTTAAACTACTCAATCCTTCCCAACGTGAGTGTTAAAAGTAAAATGCATATCAAGTAGTTGGGGCTTGCAAACTCACTCAACAATGTTTAATTATGACTCTATTCAGATGGAAAATGGATCACAACAGTGCTTATGAAATCTCTGGGTGCCAATGTGATTAATATACCCTCAAGTATGGCCTTTGAGAGTTCATAAAGAGGTGATTATGATTCACTTTTCTTATCACTTTAGTCATGTGTTCATTATTCTTGTAACTTTATCTTTCAGGATTGGCAAGCAAAGCAAAGCCCTAGGCGCAGATCATTGACGCCTCTTCATTGACTAAATCCCCAGCCCCACGTAACGGCCGTCATCGTTGCAAGCCCCGAGCAGAATGCCGACGTACGGTATAGTTGAGGGAGGAGGCGAGGTGCAGTTGGTGTTGGATCTTTTTCTCGCTTCGAGGGTGGTGGGTGAGTTTGTTGAGGAGGATGGGATGCCGGTTTGTGAGGCGGACCTGCTCGATGGCGAGACCAACCATCCCCTTGTTTGCCCCTACAGAACACTCAAGTTTGAAGTTCATAGGCATAATAGGAGCAAGAATGAATGGGAAGAGGTGGGATGGCTAGGGGATCATTGGGTGCTGTTTTTGGGTGGGAATCGCTCGATGTCAATCTCTAGAATGGAATTCCCAGAGTGCCAAGGGAATTCGATCTACTTCACATATGACTACTGGGAAAGGATGGACGGGGATTATCTGTATGGAGGACATGATGTTGGGGTGTATAGCATGGTAGAAAAGAGCGTCAAAGAGATTGTGAAATGTGATTCAGACAGAATTGAGACCCCACCCTTTTGGGCACTTCCAAGTTCATGCTACAAATCAACTAGTCAATCATCAATATGTAGGAGGGAGATCTTGTCTAGTAGTATAGTAGTTATCTTTATGAATCTTGTCTACAAGAAGCAAAATAGATGAGAGAAATACTCTCAAGGTCAACGCGACGGCCATTAACATTAAGAGCGACGATGCCGGGGTAGGGGATAGTTGAGGGAGGAGGCGAGGTGGCTGTCGGTGTTGGAGGAAACAATGTGGCTTGTAGTGGTGGTGAAAGTAATACGAGCCTGTGATCGTCCACCATGTCCTATCTGCGGGCAGAACTAACCCAGCATCCTCAAGTGCTGTACGAGGTGGCACTCAAGTGGTCCACCAACACATGCGAAAGAAGAAAATGATGAGCTCGAGGCGGAGACCTCTGCCACCACAACACTACTGCAATGATTGCGGACCCTGCGCCGAATACGCGAAAGAAAGTTATTGAACAAGGTTTTCGTGCTGCTGACCTCCACCTGAAGAGGAGTGAAGCGCCACGTATTTATCTTGCTAGAGGAATTATTTGTTTTTTAAAACCTACTCCCTTCGTTCCAAAATGAGTGTCACAATTTATTCATGTTTTTGTGTTTATTCGTTTGGTTAGGCAACATTAATAAAAACAAATCCTTGAGAGGAAGTGTGGTGTGATCATTTGTGGTGGCTGTTCAACGTCATGCCGTTTACTTGGTGAATTTGGGAAAACTCTAGCCCTGAAAATCTGAAATATGTAGTCATATATAATCATTTGCTTGCATTTTACAAAAACAATAGAGAACGAAAGAGGTGACTATTGAGGCAATGGAAGAACTGGCCGGTATTGCAGATTCAATGTACACATTATGGTTTGAACCTTCTGCATTTCCACGTTCTTCTGATCCTTACTTTATCATCGAACTTGGTTCAAACCCCAGCATCCCAAATTGACGTACACACACAAGCGCAATTTCGCATGGAAATCGATTGTTCAACTAACCCAAACAATATTTAACTCACACTCAACATTAGAATCTACCTTCTACAATTAATTAAGGCAAAACATAGCATGCAAGTCTAATCCACCCGGGACAGGTATGATAGTTGACTGGTTGTTTTCTTTCCTACGCAAGTCTGGTTCTGTGAGCGGCCGTTTATCCGCGATTTAGGTTTAGACCGCCAAGGGAGAGGCGGGTCGTGAAAAGATAGACAGGACATAGTCTAACTCGTTACGACGAGAAAATCCTGCACACTACTTTATCAGTGAACTTGGTTCAAAAATCCAACACAAGTTGCTAATACAAACCCAACCTTCTACCATTGAGGCAGCACATGCACACACACACATTTGAGCACGGGTCAAATAATCCGAAAATTTTTATCAATAAAACTCAACAGTAAACCCAGCATCAACAATTGCGGCAAAACATGCTCATGCCCGCCCAAGCACTTCCTCGCTGAAATCGGTTCAAATAAATGAAAAAACAGTCATCAATATTAGTCGAGCTAAAACAATTAAGGCAGAAAACTGGCGGGTGCATACACATACAAAATAAATCATTGAGCAAGTGGTTAATAATTGGCACGCGGCAATACTCATTTCATTCCGTGCGTGCTACTTAAGTGCAAATTTCATTATGTAATACTAGCTAGTTCCTGGAATGAAATATCAATCATACGTACCAAACTAGTCAAGTAGTCATAAATTCATATAATCCAAACATTTAACCAATACTCCTTCGATCCTAAAATGACAGGGCCATTATGTGAGAAAATATTCGTCCCTTTTCTAGTTAGGGATGGCAGCGCAATGGGATAAATGAGAAATTTGTCCCGTTCCGTCTCTAATAGGATAAGAGTGGAAATGGTGTAAATGAGAATGAGACAGAAATGGGAATAGATGTTTATTTCCTAGCAAGAATATTGGGAATATATATATGTTTATTTTCTAACGGGAATGGAAATAGCATGTCCTATCCCATTCATTTCTCGTCCCATTTATATATAATATTTTTTTTTTATGTTTATATTGTCTATTTATATTAATTATTACCTTCTTACACTTTGTCCGATTAGTGATGTATCTTTCTCATTTCTTAGCACGAAAGTAAGATTAGAAGTATATTTGTGATAGTAAATTTGATGATGATTTTGATTTTGATGCATTTCAGCCGTAGGATTTTTGATATAATATGTAACATTTATAATGCCTAGTTTAGTTTGAAGAAGAATCTTAATTTAGTATACTTTAATACATTATATAAATTAAACGGACATGAATAGTATTGGTTTTGAATTATTTCTCATGATGAGCAACCGGAACGACAATAAGAAATGTACAACGGGCCGGGCAGGAATGGGAACTGTAGTCCCATCGAATCCCCTACCATTGGCATCGCTATTCCTAGCAATTAGTATTATAGACGCATGGGACGCCATTGGCCAAGACGGTTGTAGCACACGTGCTGGGTTCCACAAAATGTATTTAATTGTACAAATAAATTCTTGGCGGCTGTACATTTGGGGTTTCAATCCCTAATAATTACTGGCTATGCTCTTTCTCGTTTTTCAAGACT
>JAOWAN010082916.1:0-23607 GCA_028566635.1 Lobelia cardinalis
GTGTGAGAGAGAGAGAGAGAGAGAGAGAGAGAGAGAGAGAGAGAGAGAGAGAGAGAGAGAGAGAGAGAGAGAGTACAATTGTAAGCGGCGCAGGACAATTTGAAGCATGTCACACATGTTGAAGTTCCAGCACCTCAACTCACATAATAACTACCCAAATAACCAACAGAAAACTTCCGACGACCTCCCTACTTCAACATGTCTTAAATAGCTAAATTCTAAATAAATTCTAAATTTCAACAATTAAAAAAATGATATACATTTTTGTACACATGCAAGCGCATGTGCCACAGTTTTACAAATATAATTGTGGGCCGTGGAAATTTTTTCTTTTAAATAGATGGACGATTCAGAATCTTGTGCATATGCACTTGCTGATAAGTAGAATTAAATAGAGAGGACGAGTCGCAGTTATGAGCGCAACCATAGTGCCTATTTGGCATGATCCTCAATGTGATCATTTAAAAGTCAAGAAAAAAATTAGCTATACTGATTTTCCTGAAAAGTCTTCTCTGATATGATGTCTAAAAAGAAAAGCTTAAATAATATGCTGGAGGGAAGGTAATACCTCCCAAGTAGTATCAATTGAAGAATTGCTGTCGACAAAGACAGCTCCAATCGTGGATTCAACAATATCCGCAAGAACCTTTGGAGCATCAATCACTCCATGGGAATGCAGTGGATACTTCGGCAGAGTATTCATAAAAGCTTGAATCTGTACAAAATCTAGTAACATTGGTTATAATTTCAAACAGAAAAATCCACCGAGTATTAGAGGGTAACATGATTAACATCTAATTCATAGGCAGTAAAGATACATGGAAAAGAAGAATATAGACTCTGCAAACTGTGAGTGACCTCAAGCTCACACTAGATGGAAACAATCATTAGGTCAAAGTTCAAACAGTCAAGGATGTGTATCACAACACGCGCACACACACACACACACACACATATATTATATAGGTAGTTGTTCAAATAAAAAATTAAATAATCTACAAACTGTGAGAATCACTTGAATCCAAGAATTTGATATACGTGAAACCTAGTTGATATTCATGGATCCTAGTTGATATTTATGGATCTTAGTGTTATTTTGACTAAGATCCACGAAAATCAACTAGGATCCACAAATATAAACTAAGATCGATAAATATCAAATTCTTGGATCCTAATGGTTCTCACGGTTTGTAGATAGAAAATAGGGTGTAGAAAGAAAGACGGATTAAAGAACTAGCAAATAAATTTCTGCGAAAACCTACGAAGAGAAAGAAGGTATATACGAGTTGAATAATGTTTAAAATTCAATAATGTTTTTGTTTCTGTGTGTAGAAAATGATACTTAAACTCACTCTGTTCCGCAGCCAACGAGAAGTTTTGATTCGGTAACTAGAATAAAGAGATCCCCCAAATTATTTGCCGATGCTTGCTTCTTTATCACCCTCCAATCAAGACTGGGTGAAGCAGACAGGTTTTGGGCACTTACTTAAATTCAAGCTTGCAGCTCTTCCACATAAACTTGGATTCTATCTTGTGGACTAAAAACAGATCAACTGTGCCTTCATTCACGACAAATTCAGATAACAGATGAAGAAATACACTCGACACTTGGTTTACCATTAGGCAGCTTAGAAATTGAAAATATGTAAGAAGGTAAAATCAACACTTAAAAGAGTTCAAAAATGGCAGGACCAGTTTCCGGGGCATGGTCAAAATAGATGGGTACTCCGACCATGATAATAGAAAAGATAAAGCTAGATCGTGAAGCCTCGAATAACTTCAAGTTGAACTTCCTTGTTTTGATGGCTAACACACACATCTAGTCCACTCAGCTATAATGTGTCTAAGAATTTGATCAAGTTCAAAGGGGATTCAAATATTACTGTTGACTCTTGTGTTTTATCCTCTATATCTATGTACAAATAGAATCTTATATGCTGAATCTCAATTTAACAGATTTATATGTACAAATAGAATCTTATATGCTGAATCTCAATTTAACAGATTTATATGTACAAATAGAATCTTATATGCTGAATCTCAATTTAACAGATTTATAACTTCTACTTTATAATCTAATATTTAAAACAAGTTTGAGAAACATTTAACACAAGCTCATAACAAGCAAAATTGTGCTTTCTAATCCAACATTCAACATAGTTATAAGAGATTCAAAGTAATTAGGATAAGATTAAACATAACCGTAGTAAGATTCAATAGTAATAAGATTCAACTGTGATTCAACCATAATAGAATCGTTGTTCTGCATGAACATTGAATCTTATACCATGTTTAACTACAGTTCAAAATTTTCACAGAGATGCAAGGCATGATTTTCACCTATCATTCAACACATTCACTAATTTTATGACTTCTGTGAACTATAGTTCACTAGTTTCACACAGAATAAAATGATTATTTTAACATAGATATAACAAAAGCATTTTAATTTTATTTAAAATCAGAATTATTGCGAAAATCAATTATTTAAACCTACCTTGTTCGGAGTTGTTAAGACGCGATGTTTGTTGGAGAGCGTCTAAAAAGTACTTGAAATTGTAGTTGACGACGTACTAGTAGAATCGGTGAATTTTATCGGAAAATTAGGTTTTTAGAGCAAGAATTCAATAAAGAGAGAAAGCGTAAGAGTGAAAGCATAGCAGAGATCGCTGGGGAAAGCATAAGTTGATGAACAACGATGATGAAGTCGCCGAAGGAACAGAGAAGAGATGGCCGGTGAATTTTTGTTAGGGTTTGAGAGGGGAGAGAGTAGAGAGAGAAAGCGTAGAGAGAAAGCGTAAGAGTGAAGCAAGAGAGAGAAAGTGAAGATTGTTTTGTTCGGTTTTAAAATTACAAAATGCCACTGCTATAGTTTAAATCTGGACTGTCGAATGCTGAAGATCTAAAGGCTCTAATAGGTTCTTATAGTTTGTGTTTTGTTTAGGTTCTTAGCTGAACCACCCCCTATATAGGTAGTTGTTCAAATGAGAACCATAAATATTTTGTGAACTCTGTGAAGCACAATGATCAAACAAATTTGATGGATCACAGTTAATATTACTGGATCATCATTGATTTTCATGGATCGTAGTGTTATTTTTTACTAACATTGTGATGCATCAATTTGAAGGATCACTAATAACAGTGTGTTCCATCAAGTGATTCATTGATATTGATGGATCATAGTTGATTTTAACTATGATCCATCAAATCAATTTGATGTATCGATGTGGTTCGCAGAGTTTGTAGATTAGTTAGGTTCGCAGTTGAATAAGCCCCTATATATATACATATATATATCTACATAGTCGTTAACAAGCGAGACATTACATGTGTCAGCAACATTGCTTTAACTCCAATTGACATCATGCTACTGCAAATGAATTACTTCGAGTCTAATCAACCTCTTTGTGGCTCGTTATAACCCTCACTAATAGGTACTTCAAGAGTCGGCATTTAGGAGCGAAGTCAAAAGTTTGTCTTTCAGCTTTAGGAGCAAAACCTACCAATTTGCAATAAAACCTTGCCTAAGACTAAATCTTAGAAGGTTGCAATGGAAAAGGCCATGATCTCTTTTAGCACCTTCTCGTTTTTGTTATTTTTAAAGGTTGGAGGGGATATAAGTCTTACCCCAAGCCCTTAATCTAACCTTTTATTAGCACATTTAACAGCATCGACCAACAATATAAATATGTTGTGTTCTTGCATAACATATTAACTTATGCCATCGATTTGAGCAGCTTCTAGAAGCAACACGTGACAACTATTAAGGGGATGTAAGGTGTATCAGGTTCAACGGCATGCACGTCATTTCAGAAACATGTAGCAGTTTTTAACTATCTACATACTACAACTTAAAAGCTCACATTATCATGTTAGAGAAAATGCATACAGGTTAAGAAGCAGAAAACCTCATATATGCATGACTCGTGCACACACACACATGAACCACACTCTGAGTTTGCAGCTAAGCCATCTCCCAATTTTGAAGCTAATCTCCCCTCTAGTTGTTGTAGTTTAGCCACCTGTCCTTAATTTTTATTTTGTTAGAATAGAACTTTAGAGATTTTGAGAATTAATAATCTTTTTAACCATCCCTATATTGAAGCATCTTCCATCTTCAACTCCAGAAAATCCATCTTTACCCAACAACGATTTGAAGGGGTTATTACTTGTACATCTGCAAATCTGGTGAACCCATCAAACAGCATACAGAAACCACCGGCTCCAATACACACATAAGGGGTGGAGGGAGAAAAGAAAGAGAGAGAGCTAAAAGAATATCGAATAACGTAACTTACTTGTTTTGTAAGCAAAGGCTTTCCATGACGTAAATATCGTTGGAGCTTATGCTTGACCGCGGCACGTGCTAGCTTCTCAGTGTCAACATTGGCAGCACGGAGAGGAGTCAACAACCCCGGGGGAAGGTTTGGGTACATGAAAAAGTGTTGTTTTGAAATTAAAAAATTGAGAACCGAGTCACCAATGTACTCAAGACGCTCATAAGAAACACAATTTTGACAAGTCGAATGAGTAAAGGCTTGTCGCAACAATTTTCTATTCTGAAAATTATACCCAATAATCTTCTCCACTTCTTCAAGCTTCGCTAATGATTGAGTTTTTAAACTGCTTTCTTTTTCCTCCACGACTTGTGTTGATATTAGTGTCTTGTCTTTGGCTCTAGCAGTCCTGGCACTCCCTATAGCAAAACCTAAACATACAATTTGTTCAATATCATCGTATTGCTCCAATTACTGCTGTTCGTAGTAAATGCTATAAGTGGGTTCTTTTGGAGGCAGGAACAAGTATACCAATAAGAAAAGGGAAAGCATAGGATATACTTTCACCAGAGACATACAATGTGTGGTCAAATAACAGACCCGACCCGAATAAGTTAGATTATCTCATTGATTTGCCTCAATATAGCAAACAAGCAATCCACAATTACCATTCAATTTTGAAGTATGATATTTTCCTTCCCTAACAGCCTCAAATTTCCTGAAGGTTCCAATTTAGAATCATTGAGAGTTGAGACAGCTAAATTTACTGTATCCCTGCTTATCATAAGTTCATAACTACTTGCCCCTTCAGTGTTTGCTTTTGCACATATTCTTCACCACAAGTTCGCTCATGTAAATATTAGGAATACAAATCACATCTATAGAATTGGAACTGGAGCAAATTCAAATTCTGAAATCTGAGAACATACAATTCTCACTATTAGAATTGGAATTGGAGCACGTTTAGCTCAGATTATAAAATCTGAACCAACAGAGATTGAGTTCCAAGTCATGGCATGGACCGCCAAACACTAAATCATTGCATTTCTACAACCATGTTTGTCAATTGCCATAAGGTATACGGGAACAGTAAAGAATGAGGTAATAGGAAGGTCGTAAAACAAAACAAATGTGTGTCGATATTGATGGCATACTTACAGATCTGATTATTTGATACTTAAAATTTTTAGGACGTTTGATTGGAACTCAGTTGTAAAAGTGATTGTGACAGTGATATCAATTTAATTGACCCTTTAGATTTCCTGTTCGGCTAGCCCATCAATTGCTTGTTGTCTGGACCAGCACTGGTTTTGCCACTTCACCCCCCACCCCACCCCACACACACACACAAATGTATCCATTCTATACTTGATTACGCAATCCAAGAAATGGAGAACAAAAGCAAAAATAACAATTCTTCACTTCTCTCTTTACCAGCGCCAGCACATTTAATCGTAGAGAATTATGGTTTAAAAGCGATCGAAATGCTTCTTATGCATTAATTAGTTGGGAGTGAGGGAATCGAACCGTATTTGCCGAGGCGTTTGAAGTATTTAGCGGCGAACCAATTCTTCGCCGGAGAGAATAAGGACTGCAACCATGATGGTGGCACTGACATCACGCTTGCTTAATCAATGCTCTTACTGGCGTAGTAAATTCTTCGCTGCCACCTTTCGGTGTCTGCACGAGCAGAAGCCCACCGCCGTTATGTTGACTGCTGCCGTTGCTACCTCCGCAAGGGTTAAATCTCGGTAAAAATAGTACTCCATAGTTGATGTTGAAGGTTGGTAATGCATTAAATAATTTTTAATTTTCCAATTTTATCGTCTCTATACATAAAATATCTTTTTAAATTTTTTTCTCATTTAATATTAACTTATTTTTTATCTTAGAATTAAAATAAATGGATAATTTAGAAAAGATTTTAAAAATATATAGTATAAGACATTAAGGTTGTATTTGGATGAGTGATTTATTGATTTGATTTTTGAGTTTTTGTAATGATTATAGTAAAAAGTAAGAGAGAGATAGAGAGAAAAAGTGTGGAATCGATGAAAGAGAAAAATTAAAAATCACAAAACATGGGTGAAAATCACCCAAAAGAACATAACCTAACTATTTTAAAACATTTTTTTTATTTTTAATAAATCAATAATTGTGAAACGAAGAGAGTATTGCGTAGATAATGGACCGTGAGTTTGCCACGTAAGTAATTTTAGGTTAACCTAACAATGCAGTTCATTTGATATTTAATTATCGTGTCTATTCATATTCTGTTATTAGGTAGTTAAAAATTAAATTAAGATTTAAATTAATTATATTAAAAGTATATTATAATTATTATTATTCAATTAATATATTTAATGTATATATCAAAGAATATACTAATTGTTAGGGTTAGATCATAAATGCGATATATGATGATATTGCATTGTTCACTATTTGAATATGAGATGATATGAGTTTATGAAATAAAAGACTAAATTGCTCTCATGATGTAAAAATTTTGAATGTGATGTGAGGAGAGAGAATGTGATGTGAAATATTTGAATATGAGGAGAGAGAATATGATGTGAAAGGTTTGAATTGATTTGTGAAAGTGTATGGGTAGGGGTAATAGATGGAAAGTGTTTGATATTTACTTGTGATATTGGGTGATATTTGAGTAAGATAATGAAAATATATGAAATATGTTTGATGTTGGGATATTCAAATGTTGTGATATATCTGACTCGTGATCTAAGCCTTAGTTTACTAATACAATTCAGTATTAAATTAATAGCGCATGTGCTGCAGGTATAAATACTTGTAACTTGCAAGTGTATAGTATCTTGTAATTAAAAAACTATTGTTATAAGTTGTATTATACTTCATTAATTCTGATTTCTTGATTTTTTATTTAATTGAATACATATAAATAATATTTTCCTAATTCTTTTTACTTTCTTATAATATGATATCTAATGTTATCTAATTGATTTTTAATTTCTTATTTTTTTAAATGATTTTTAGGTTTATTTAATTGTTGAATATAGGGAAGAAAAATTGTGTGAAAGTTGATTATATCCTTTTTAGTGTTTTTTAAATCAAGTTTAGTTAGTAATTATGTTCTTTTACGATTTTGTTCCGAATCTTACGATTCGATTCGTGATACGATTTTTGGGTCTTCCGATTCTCTATACGATTTGCTTCCTTGTAGTACGAATCTTGAAAATTCTTGTTGTTCACATTTCTCAAGCACATCTAACTGGCGCTATGCCACCAACTCTCTGTCTGTATGTGTGAGCGTGCGTGTGCCCGTATTAGTTGCACGTATATAAACAGTGCAAAGGTTTTTGCCTCCTGCTTTGACCATGATATAAGTAGTGAAAAGGTTCTGGTATCGTGGAGGATGATTTTCACCATCATATGTGGATGCTTTATGCTTGTTTTTTTTGCTTCAGTTTACCTAATTCATTTGTCAGTATCCATATACTGATCTCATGATGCTTTTATTCATCATATAATATTCATTACAGCATCAGAGTGAAATTTCCCTACCTGGCTCGGAGGAAAGTCGAGGCTGGCCAGGAAATCAGACGAGTAGCACAGCTTGACTGGAAAATAATTGAGAACGACTGTAAGAAGCCATTTGTTGCATCTGGACTAGAATTTGTTCCTTTGCCCGTTAGTTTCCTAACCTTTTCTTGCTCCTGATGTAGTGCTCATAAATGTCTCCTTAGTATTTGATACATGTTCTTTTCACTGTCATTCCTTTCAATGTAGGTGATGCATGGAGAAGACTACATTTGTTTGGGCTTTTTATTTGGTGGAAAATGTAGAGTAGCTTATATTTCTGATATTTCACGATTTCTTGAAGATACAGAACATCGTGAGTTTTTCAAATATCTCCTTAGATCTTTTATCTTCTTACCTCCCACTTTCTCAGTGCATTACAGATGAATCTATGTGTGTTCCAGCTCAATTAACTTGTTTGAATCTGATGCTGATAAACAAAAAATAGAAAGAAAAATATATAGCTCTAAGAAATTTTGCTTAGATTGGTTAGTCCTTGATGAGGTAGGCCCAGCATTTGTCGATGACTTCACTTTGTTAATATTTTAAGGCTAGAACCATTTTCACTGGTTACAGTCTCTCTTTAACTGATACTGCCCCTACTATTTCTAATTCTTTATTGATAGTCTTATACCTCTTTCCTTTAGTTGTATCCTGTCTCCAAAGTGTGATCGTATTGTGATAATCATATGTAGCGACCTTTCACCTTAACAGGTCTCTGCATTACACATACAATGTTGCAGATTCCCACTTTCTTTAGCCACAAGTCTATTTGTCTCGACCTCTGTTACACTACGAGGGTCTGGCAGTAATGATTTTTTTTAAGCCAAGTCTCTCTTCAGTCCTAGTAAGATTTATGGTTATCCCATGTTTCCATCTTGGTCTTTCTTAATGATTTCCATCAATGTTAATTTTCGCCTCCCGTGCCTTGCATTGCCATATTATCGTTGATATTGTCGCTCCTCCTTGTTGTTCACTTATTATAGTTTGCTGTATGTGTCCAGAGCATCCTAAGAGACTCCCGTTATCTTTTTATCTCCTATTAGGACAACTTCCACTGTCCTAGGTTATCTGATCACTTTGTATTGATTTGTGGTTTATATTATAACCTATCTGTTCAATAGCTCGTCTCCTTGTCAAGATTTCCCTTGAAGTTAATTCTGATTGTTATTGTCCTCTCTTTTTCGGAGAATTGCGAATTTGTCAATCAACTGAGATGAATATACAGTATTCACAGTACAAAATTGTCCAATATTAAAGGTTCCAGGAACTTGCTTCGCATTTCCTATATTTGACTGCATGAAATTCGTAAAAGCTTTCTGGGTTCCAAATAGAAGTCCATGATTCAGTGCCGCCAAATGTGATGATCAGCACGCAGAAAAGGGTAGTTTTTGGGCGAAAGTCATAACGCTCCTCCCGTAGATCTTCTCAATTGGCATTGCATGTCTGCGTATCAATCATAAGAGGTTATGCATTCATCAAGTGTATATGCTTCACAGTAAGCCAAACAAACTACCCCAAAACATATAATGTTTTAGTTTGCTTCTTGATCTAGTAGCACCTATACAATCTAACCACATGTTAAAAATCATGTTTTATCAGTCCAGGAAAAACAACATGCTTCTTCCAACTTACGGTCTGACCATTTATGCCACTTCGTCCTAGCAGAAGCATTAGATGAGACTATGGTCCTATTACTTTCCAAACCCATTGCCTGTTTGTGAACTTGGAGGTGATTGATGAAGCAGGCACATCCAGTTGAATTTCAATGAGGGCATAGGATAATAGCTTATGGAAGATATGATACGACTGCTTTTGGCTAATCGTTGCAGAAACCTTAGCATTTATTTGGCTCACTGCCTCACTACATTAATTCTAACGAAATTAATCAATTTTTTTCCTTGTAAAAGATAAAATTTACATATAGTCAATTGTGTTGGCTGGAATTTGTTAATGTACTTTGCAAACTGCTGGCAGCAATTTTTTAGTACTGCTCATGTGCTAGATGTCATCAAGTGTAGAATACCATCTAAAACTGTTCCTCCTGTTCATTGTAAGATGTTTTTGATAACCTAAATCTGTAGGAAGAATATAGCACCGAGCAAATAGTCAATTTTGTCACTCGAAATGTGAGTGACAAATAGAAGTTAAAATTATAAAGTTATATGTCCAAGACAGATAATTTTTAGGAATAAACTCTGGTTAACAAGCTAACGTTTTTGTGCTCTCAAGTTGCGTTAATCCATGACACAGGAAAGCTTGATACTCAATGTCAGACTATTTAAGATTTCCTTCCATTGCTTTGATGGACAGGTGTTGAGAAGAATTAGAAATGGGAAGGTCGTAAATTTCTTGAATAATTCTGGAAGTGAAGCAATATCGCTCCTTTGTTCCAGGGTATTTGCAAATTTTGACAGATTTTTCAGATGTAGTTGTCCTACGTCTGCATGCTAATTAGTTTTTTTGTATATAGAAGATAGATCTACTCGTGTTCTAGTAATTCCTTCTGTACTTCGGTTTCCTCTTTTTGCAAATGGTAGTTGTCTTCCTCCTTTTATATTGTTGATCTTAAACACAAGATGTAAGCCCATTCATTTCCCCAGTTGTCTTAGGGGAATAACAAATGAATGAAGAAAAGTGTTCTGTAGATGTATTACTGTTTGTGCACATCGGGTTATCTTTGTTTCTAAGTTTATTTTTTCCCTTTTGGCTATATAGGTATTTCAAAAAGTAGTGGTCAACAGTTGGATATCCTTATATTGGATACACTTTATAAGGTCAGTCCTTGGTGAAACTTTTTATTGTATATCCTTCAGTTACGTTCTAGTTCTATGCGATTCTTGCTGTTTACTTATGTGCACCAAATCGCATGGTAGTTTTAGAAGCTTATGTAGGAGAACTAGTATGCTGCTTTACCAATATAATTGCATATGTTGTATTAGATTTTAGAATGTGCCATCACATATCTTACTGATGTAGAATCGGATATGGAGATCCCAGAGATTAGATTAAGAACTTGAAAAGAGGACATGAAGGGAATGACTTATCCTCACAAGGGATTGGTAGAAGCACACACACTGAGCAGCTTATTCGAAATAATTCTCAAATCTGACTTATTAACAAGAGATTGTATCAATATGTGAAAGTACAAATAACCATAATTCCACTAGGAATGTTCTGCATAAAAGCCCGAATAAATTGAAAGATTAAACTATTCTTAAACTAATACTCCCTCCGTTCCGGACAAAGCATCCACTATTCCATTTTGCGACGTTTCTTTTAAAGAGTCATCTTTAAAAAATTAAGCTATAAATACAACATCGACAACAATAAAGCCATAATAACTTGGGTCGACTAAATGAATCCTTTTCCACCAAGCGATCAATGCCGAGTCATGACGTACCCCTACCCCTAGCTTGATTAAGACTACTAATATCACCACAATTTGGCAGTGCTCTCTCATTTTCTCTACAATAGGAGCTACTTTACCGTTTCTCATATTTGTTCATTACAAATCCTCTCTTTTGTAGTTTTACTGCACATCCATCTAAGTTTTTGCATTTCCGCTACACTCATCTTGTTAGCATGTTTCTTCTTAGTAGCTCACCCTCAGTGCCCGCACAATCACGCACACCTAACAACTGTCCTATTTTCCCTTGAGCTAAAAGAACTTGTTTTTTCCCCAAATTATCACATATTGTAGAGCGAAAATTGTAAATTTAATATAATTTGTCAAAAATATGAAGTACTAAAACTACAAAATTAAAAAGTTTTGACTTCCAAATATAGATTCTTTGCCTGGAACGGAGGGAGTAATTAAGACACTAATTGTGGATGATTCATCTCTAATAATAAAACATTAAATACTAACACTAATTGCAATCAGATTTGGTTACATTTCCAAGCACATTCCGCATCAGATATTCCGAAATGTATGTGTATGTGTGTGTTGGGTTATTATATGTTTGCTTTTTCTTGTTAGCATAGTTCTTATAAATCTATGCTCATAATCAAGACTAATTGCAGTGTGTTCAATAGCTCTAATAAGAGCTTTTATTTGAATCGTTAAGCATTATCAGTTGGGACGAAGAAATATAGTTTCTGAGCCAAAAACTCGGAGTTGAAAAGAAGAATATAGTTACTGCGCCAAAAAGAAAATATTCTAAACTGATTATTCACTGTAATTAACAAAACTTCAACTCAGCCTTCAACTCAGCCTTAACTTTGTACTATAATTATATGTCATCTAATTAATTGGACTATTAGTCACCGGTACATTTATGCCAAAACTCTCGTGTTAAGTTAATTACGGTGAACAAATGATTTTCAAATAATTTTCCTTCCATCTATATAACCCTAACCCTATCCATACATCTAATACAATATATCTATCCCTTTAAAACCATCTTACCCAAATCAAATCAAACATATCCCATCAAATTATGTATCTTATGAAACTTTACATTATACTACACAAATCAACCCAAACATATCCAAAAGCAAAAAAATATCTCACAACACAGTCAAAATTTCACCCGCCCTCTTCCATTTTTTCCCTGGTCGTCTATTAAGAATAATGGGTCAATGTTGTCATCAGTTGTATTCTAGAGTGCTTAGTGTAATATGTAAATGTGGTAGAAATAGGGTTGTAATATTCTACTATTCAATTAATACAAAATATCATAGCAGTTTCTCTCTATATTTTGGACCAAATCTGATTTGGTATCATGAACAAAGTTAGATAGATACCAATGGAGATTTGAGAGTACCATTGTGTTCACCATAGAAAACCGAGCCTACAGGAAAAAGATCAATTCCTTCGGAGCAGCCACGCGCCACCACCTTTTCTGACCGCCCACTTTTCGGCCACCAAAATTTTAGGGGTGGTTGCTTTTTTGTCCTGATTTTAGATCTGGTGAAGGTGTAGTGTTTTGGTGATGTTTTAAGGGTGTTTTGGCTTTGGGGAAAGTTAATCCGGAAGTTCTATTCTAATTAATCGTTCTCTGATTGCTGTTGAGATTATTGTTGAGATTGCTTTTACTTAAGTTGCCATGTCTAAAGGAGATAAACCTATTTCCAAAGATAGTGACAGCGTTGCTAGCAAGGAGTTCACTTAAGCTTATCCCTCGTTCTTAGCCCCCAAATTGGATGGATCGAATTATCTAACATGGTTGCAAGCTTGTTTACTCTTGATTCAAGCCGGTAGAATGCAGAAATTTATTAATGAAAGGTTGAAGCAGCCCGCGAATGATGATCTGAAACTTGATGATTGAGAATTAGATAATGCCATGGTGAAAACTTGGCTCTTTAGCTCCATAGAACCCACTATTCGAAAGAGTTACCTTTTTCTTGACACTACTCAAAAAATTTGAAGCTTATTAGCTCAGACATACTCTTATTTTGGGAATCATTTGAAGGTTTATGAGATAAGGAAGAGAGTTCGTGAAACGGTACATGGTAACAAGTTTCTAGCGGAGTATTATTCTGAACTGACGGGGTTATGAACAAAATTGATCATTGTCCCACCTTTAGAGCATAATCTACGAGAGATACATAGGTCTATCAGAGGATTGTGGAAGAAGACCGATTGATTGATTTTCTAGCCGGTTTAGATGTCCACTATGATCCTACTAAGGCAGAGTTGATCGAAAGAGTTCCACTTCCTGATGTTTCCACTGCCCTTCGGGGGGAGGAAGACGACATACTATGGTTTCTCATTCGGACCCGTCTGATCGTTCTACCCTTGTTTCTACTCTTGTTACAGTTGTTGATCCATCGGGGGTACCCCTCTTTGTTGATATGAGTCCTACTTTGTGTGATCATTGTCAGAAGACCGTACATACTCGTGACATGACAGGTACTTCCTTTTACACTCTCACCTTCGTGGCCGTGTCGTGGTCGTGGTCGAGGTTGAGACCAAGGGGGACACGTCAGCACAAAGCTCACCTCTCAGCGGAGACACGTACATTCGACACGGATATCGGTGGACAGAGGGTCCTTTGACATTCCTTGAGACAAGTGCACTTCGCAGCTTGCCAGCCAACTCTTTCGCTCCTACATCTTCTCATTTTGCCCATACATGCATGACTTCCATCTTGACGTCTACTGAGTCTTCTAACTCATGGATCATTGATTTAGGAGCTTCTAATCATATGACAAATTCTTCTACCTTCTTTAGCACTTATGTATGCACATGATACATTTCGGGTCACAAATGGATCCCTTGTACCTTTTGTGGAGAAATGGTCTACTCATTGTTCTCCAAGATTACCCTTGACCTATGTCATGTATGTTCCATCATTTACCTCAGATTTGTTATCTGGCAAGTGCATAACAGAGTCTCTCAATTGTTCAGTAACATTTTTCTCTTTCCACTATGTTTTTCCAAAACATAGCAACAGATCGAACGATTAGCGGGGGTAAAGTCCGCAATGGATTGTACGTCTTGGAAAGTGTGCCTATAGCTTCACCGATGGTCCGCTGGAGTCTTTGCATTCATGGAAAAGACATTTTAGTCATCCCTCTTTTGGTGTTTTATAACATCTTTTTCCTAATTTAACTAAGCAATGTAGTAGGTTTGATTTTATACTTGAACCATGTGAACTAGCAAAGCACAAACGTTCCAATTATCCTATTTGGTAATCAGTGGAGTATGAATCCATTTTCAGTCAATCATTCTCATGTTCGGGCCTGTCTCGGGTTAATGGTCGTTCTCGGTATAGACGGTTCGTTACTTTTATTGATTGTCATACACGTATCACTTGAATTTACCTACTTCGTCACAAAAATGAAGTATTTGAGTATTTTAAATTATTTCATAGTTCATACTATGATTCATACACAATTTTAAGCTCTTGTACAAGTCTTACATAGTGACAATGGTATAGAATACACCAAGGGTGTCTTTGAGTCTTAGTTGTCTTTTCATGGCATTGTGCATCATGTAAAAACTTTTGAGCAAAATGGGGTAACGGAGAGAAAGAATGTTTATCGTTTAGAGGTTGCTAGGTCTCTTATGTTTAGTATGCATATACCTAGCTTTCTATGGGGAGATGCAGTTTTAACTGGATCGTAGTTAATTAACTTTCTTCCCTCTACTATTCTCAAGTTCGCGACTCGAGCATTATTTCTCCCAAATACTTCAACGCACCTTGTTCCTCTTTGTGTGTTTAGATGTGTTTGTTTTGTTCCAAACTCTTCTCCTTCCCTGAGCTCTCAAATATGTATTTATTGGCTATTCTCCAACTCAGAAAGGGTATAAATGTTATCATTCTCTCACTCATCGAGATTTGTTAGTTATGATGTCATATTTTGGGAATCGACTTCTTATTATTCCTCGGACTCATGTTCATCCCTTTCTGGGGATAAGTTAGAAAATGAAGAAATAAACATGGAGCAGTTATGTTACTCGGGAGGAGCATAGAGATTCATATCATATTACTTTGCCTAGACAAGAGGAGAGAGAAGCATCTACTAATGGAGAGTCATGTTTGAAATTTGGCAGACTTGATGGTCTGAATTTGTTGACATACTCCCACAGAGAAAATGAAGATGCTATTTTACCCACTCAATTGTCTGGTCCGGAAGTTAGTCCAACGGTTGGCCCTTCCTCCAACGCAAATGGTAACTCTTCTTATCTTGATCTTCCCATAGCGGTTAGAAAAGGTACTAGGAGATGTACTCGACATCCTATTTTTAAACTTTGTTTCTTATGATTATGTATCTCATTTCTATTATGTCTTTACTTCCATTTTGTCGTCTATTCCTATTGCTCAGTGTTGGCAAGATGCAATACTTGATCCAAAATGAAGGAATGCAATGATTGAAGAGATGAATGCTCATGAGAAGAGCGGCACATGGGGTCTCTTAACTCTTCTTGTTGGCTAGAAAACTATTGGATGCAATTGAGTGTTCACAATAAAATATAGGCCAAATGGTTCGGTTGAAAGGTATAAAGCGAGACTTGTTGCCGAGGGATACACATAAACGTATGGAGTTGGCTATGAGGAGACCTTTGCAACACAAGAAATTACCACATGGGGTCTCTTAACTCTTCCCTTTGGCTAGAAAACTATTGGATGCAAGTGGGTGTTCACGCTAAAATATAGGCCAAATGGATCAATTGAAAGGTATAAGCGAGACTTGTTGCCAAGGGATACACATAAACTTATGGAGTTGACTATGAGGAGACCTTTCCGTTGCCAAAATGAATTCTATTTGGGTCCTAATTTCTTGTGTTGCAAACTTAGGATGGAATCTTTAACAACTTGGTGTGAAGAATGCCTTCCTGCTCGATAATTTAGAGGAAGAGATTTATACGGATGTTACTCCTGACGTTGCAAACTTAGGATGAAATCTTTAACAACTTGGTGTGAAGAATGTCTTCCTGCCCGACAACTTGGAGGAAGAGATTTATACGGATGTTACTCCTGGCTTCTCATCTCACATTGCAAAGGAAAGGTGTGTAAGCTCAAGAAAAGTTTGTATGAACCGAAACAATCTCCTAGGGCATGCTTTGGGAGATTTCAAAGTGTCATGATAAAGTTTGGGTTTAAGCAACTTACTGAGATCATACAATGTTCATTAAGAGACAAGGGGGCAAAATAACAGTATTGACTGCTTATGTCGATGACATCATCATGATAGGTGATGATGAGGATGAGATTAATTCAGCAAACGGCGATTGGCGACTGAGTTTGAGGACAAAGACGCGGGTCCGTTACAGTACTTCCTTGCGATTGAGATACCTAGATCATCTTGTGGGATCTTTCTCTCTCAACGGAAGTATGTCTTGGATCTGCTTTTCGATACAAGAATGTTGGGATGTAAACCTGCATACTCACCTTTTGAAGCTAATCATAAGCGTCTCGGAGGTGCTAGCACCGAGGTGGATAAGGAGATACCCGAAGGGCTAGTTGGGAGACTTGTATACGTTGCACATATTAGGCCTGACATTGCACGGCATGGTGAGTCAGGACATGCATGATCCTAGGAGCCTCATATAGACACAGTTTATCGCGTTTTGAGATAATTGAAGGCTACTAATGGTTTGTTGTTTGATCCTCATAGCCATCTAGATGCTCAAGGATATACTGATTTAGATTGGGATGGTTCCGTGGATGATAGGCGTTCCACTTTTGGCTATTGTACCTTTGTTGGAGGTAACTTGGCGTAGCAAGAAACAAATTGCAGCAAGGTCGAGTGCCGAGGAAGAGTATAGAGCTATGGCTCTTGGTGTGAGTAAACTCTTGTGGACTCGATCTCTTTTTGTAGAATTGGGATTTTTACCGAATGGTCCTATGAAGTTGTTTTGTGATAACAAAGCAGCTATTTGCATCGCTCATGATCCGGTTCAACGTGATCGAACCATGCATATTGAAATAGACCGGCACTTCATCAAGGGGAAGATGTCTAGTGGTCTCATTTGTATCCATTATGTAAAGACCAGGGATTAATTAGTCGATGTTTTAAATAAGAATCTTAGTAGTAGAGATTTTATTCCCATTATAAACAAGTTAGGAATGAGAAATGTCTTCGCTCCAACTTGAGGGGGAGTGCTAAGAATAATGGGTCAATATTATATAAGGTGCATAGTGTAATTTGGAAATGTGGTAGAAATAGGGTTGTAGTATTTTACTATTCAATTAATACGAAATATCACAACAGTTTCTCTATATTTTGGGCCAAATCTGACTTCTTCCTTCCTCCTCATCGTTCACTTGCCCTGCAGTCCTGCCAACATTCTCTACCCTACCCGCACCTTCTTTCTCCATTCAAGCTCCCAATCTGCAGCCCTTTTTGATCCTCCCCTGCTCGTGCCCTAACACCATATCCTTCTTCCATACCTAAATCCGCCAGAATCATCACAAAGGGCCACTCTCTTTTCCCTCATAGAAGCAGCACACATCCTTCCCCTGTTTGTGCACCTGCTGTACTTCCTCGCCGATGCTCAATTCACCATTTGCGCACCTGGTTCCAGCTTGCAACTCCACCCAAATCCGCTCCTCCTTCTCTTCTCTCCTAGTCTGAGAACTCCTAGCTCCAAGCCCTAATCCTCCATTGAAGCCGCAACTCTGCCCCAAGTTCGAAATTCCTCCCCACTCTTGGGACTGTTCTAATGTGAGCCACTTACCCCCACCCTCAAACACCAAAAAATTGTCTCACTATGGGTGAATTCGAATCTCATCAAGGTTAGTGCATGAAATCCACAATCTTGCACATTCAAAATCACAGATTTGGAGATTCAAGAAGGTTAGAAGGAAAAATGGAAAAATGGAACAATTGAAAAGGGAATGAGAAGGTGTATTGGGGACTCAACTTTCGTCTCAGGATCGGAGATAGTTTTCTCTCTCTCTCTCTCTCTCTCTCTCTCTCTCTCTCTCTCTCTCTCTCTCTCTCTCTCTCTCTCTCTCTCTCTCATCTTAGGATCCTCTCTCTGTAGTTCACCAAATCATCCAGCAAATACCTTGCTGTTGTAGGGGTACGTTGGTTGGCTTGGTTCCAAAATACACGAGTCTATAAAAGTAGGAATACCCAAATTGTAAGCTTGCTCCTCAGATCGGAGAGATTCAACCAAAATAATCTCTCAGTTCTAACAGCGGCAGCTGAAGTATAAACCTCTGGTCTCGAGATTCACTTGGCACATTCCATTGTTGATACTAAGTATTGGTTGGAGTGGGCTTCTTGGGGCTGAGTTGTGGGTTAGTACAAGTGGGTTAATGAAGTGGGATTTTAGGTTTAGGGTTTGGGAATCGCTGGATGGGGAGTTGAAAGAGTGGCCTCCATTGTTGCTCTCTCTTTGATTAGGAGAGAGAAGAGAGAGACTGTGCTCCCCTATGCATCAATTGTGGTGCAGAATATGATGTTAAGGGAAGAGGGGCATATGAGTCATTTCACCAATAAACCACATAAATGAACCAAAAACAAATCACACCAAAATCACCAAATCCAAAATCATCTGCAGGAATAAATCACAAGAAATCGAAGAAAATTCATTATCCAATCCAAGCCAAAGTGAAAGGAATTTTAACATTGGTTTTGTTAGTTGCTAGACTCCATGCATTTTCTTGGTTTTGTATTTGCCACCATTTCTTACTAGCTTACACTTCCTACTTTTTGCAGAATGGATCGCATAACACTCACTTTTGCTTTCCTCAGGTCTGTGATATCTATTTCTCTCACACTAAAGTTCCATTGCCTTGATATACTTATTTATGACTTCATCTTTGTCCGACCATTCTGAATTGCTGACAGACTCTTGATGCCGTGAAAAGTTTGCAACCGAAGCGAGCTCTGTTAATTGGAATGACCCATGAGTTTGATCACCATACAGACAACAAATTTCTTGAGGAGTGGTCTACGAGGTACATCAAAATTGAGAGCATATTTTCCGTTTTATTGGTACCATTGGTTTAAATCATGCTGGAATAACCTGAAAAAGGTTGCCAAGACAGTTTTCAGATGTCATGTTCCCGAGGTTTTCAGGTGGTTGTTTGTTTTGCCAAACCTAAACAACTTATCTTTTCCTAACATTTCTCTTATTGCATGCCTTTAGGGAAGGGATCCCCATTCAGCTTGCGTACGATGGTTTGAGGGTCAGTGTAGATCTTTGAGTAGGTAAACTTGCTTTTTATTTAATGTTCTTCAGCTGAGTATTAGTTGTATAGAAACCTTTCTATGCTCTTACTTCTCTAGATGCCTGATAGCCGCACTTAAAACTTTTGATGTTCTTCTATCTTTCCTGCAGGTTAATGTCTCAGCGATCATTTATATAGAGTAATATATACTCCATTGTTTCTTCCCATATATTACTAAAAGGGAAAAATACAGGATTTCTGGTTAGTTATCCATGGTTTCAGTACATCAGATTTGCGCAGGTTCTTAAACCTGCAAGGGTGTTTCGGTTGTAAGCTAAGGCAGCTTGTTCTCGAAGTAGCCCAACTTTAACAAGTACTTCCTGTAATCATACATTGACTTCTTACCTTTGGAGTCATCCATTTATATCAGGGGAAAAAAGATTATAGTAAAGATTAGAAGTATTTATGGAGTCCTTTCTGGGATGTCTTATGGTCTGGTGTGGCTACCCTGGACTTGAATTGGAGCGAAGTATCTGAAAAAGAGAGTTAAACATCATCTACTGCAAAGCATTGACTGCTCTTTTCCCATGTCAGTTTTGTGAAAAATATGCAAATGTGGATAGAAGTGCATTTGATGGCATTGTGGTAAGTTACAATCTTAACATATTGCGGATTATACTAAAAATGTATGCAACAAAACTCAGTCTTGTTTCCAATCGCTCATGGTTAACTCAGTCTTGGTTTCAATCACTTGGGGTCGGCTACAGTATACTTTCAACTCTCTCAGGTCATTTTGCATCCAGTTCATTTGGCTCTTTGAAATCAAACCATTTTCGTTTCCTTTTCTTGAGGGTCCATGCTTAAGCTCTGTTTGGGGGCTGGGGGATTACTACTATAAGAAGGCATATGAAAATACTTCGCGGAGAATGAATATTGATTTTTTGGAGTATTATTGACAGTTAAGAGATTGACATTGGATCGTGTAAAATGATAAATAATAATAATAATAATAATAACAATTTAATAGTTGATCCTAATAAGTGATATTAAGATTTTGTTGTTGTTATCATTGTATGGTTAACAAACAAGATTAAATATAAATACAGTTGAAAGTTTATGCTAGTAAAAATATTTTGAAATACAGCAAAAACCAATGTAATTTCTTAGGATATGTATTAAAGTATTGTATCAGTTGAATTTTTGATAATAGATAAAAGTCTCTGGTCAAAGTCTCTCATTCTTGAAGTGGGGGAGGACATCTGAATGCTTGTTTCCAAAAGCCCTCAAATTAATCAGTTTAGGTGCAATTTCTACAAATTTCGTTATAATTGGAAATTGAGAACTTGGGACCCTTCATAGCTGCCACAAAGTCAATCGGTGGCTGCTAGTAGCTTTCTCCATCACAAATGACAACTTTGAATTTGAATACATGTTACAACTTTGAATTATCCATAAATTTCTATTTCCATGGTCACCGACTCACCATGGGATTTCGAAATTGATAAAGCATCTAAAAGCTACTCCCTCCGTTCTACACGAAGAATTATTACTTTTTTTTTTTAAAAGGTGTCTCGGATTTTTTTTTTTTTTTTGTCTAGATCATGATATTTTACAAGATTACTCCCCCCCCCCTCCCCCTTTTTCAAAAAAAATATATATGGAGGGGTATTAAAGATAGTTTATACATTTTTCTATTCACAATTTTTGTATCAAATTAAAATATAACTCTTCATGTGGGACGAATGGAGAAACAATCATTTTACAGCCATATGACATTATTGAGGTATAGATTTTTTCTGAAAGAATGTCAGGAAAAAATCAATTCTCTACTCTTTCCGAGCGACAAGTTTTAGAAATTTCTTATGATGAATAAATTGGGACATTTGTTTTGAAACGAACGTAATAATATACAAAAATTTAACAAGAATGGATCAGTTATATTGAATGATGGATCATCAGCGATCAATATTAAGAATATACAAAATTCAACTACATATTAACTTATTTTGGTAAACCTACAAATCTTCAGAAGTTTCTTTGGGAAAAATCATAGATGTTCACGGAGCTAGGACATTTTAATTGGGGGGCGAATACACGGGTTCAGGAGCAGCGCCCCCAAATATTTTTTTTTGGTACTATACCGGTAAGAAGTATACAAAAATTAAAAATATATAATACACAATAATTTATATACATTTAGACAAACTAAGGTAAATACAAAAATATGTAAAAATAAAGAAGATTAAATGAATTTATTTTGTTTGGTGGGGCTAAATAAATTTTCACAAAGGAAGAATTAAAAAAAAAAATCTTTCTAGTCCCTCAACTTTTGGGGGGGGGGGGGCACCGCCCCCGGCCCGTTATGAGATCCGCCCAGAAGTTTACTTAATGGTCCGATCACGAATACGATATATGGTAATATTGAGCGATATGGTACTGTTTGCAATATGAATATGAGATGATATGAGTTTATGAAGTACTCCCTTCGTTTCGTTTTAATTGTCCTGAAAGTGACATAAAGCTCTCACAACATGTTGCTATCATGGACAATTAAATCGAAATGGAGGGAGTAAAAGACTAAATTGCCCCCATGATGTGAAATATTTGAATGTGATGTGAGGAGAGCGAATGTGATGTGAAAGATTTGAATGTGAGGAGAAAACAGAGAGAATACGATGTGAAATATTTGAATTAATTTTAATAGTGTATAGGTGTAGGGGTAATATATAATATATGAAAAGTGTTTGATACTGATATATGATATTTGGGTGTGATATTAAAAATATATGTAAGATGTAAGATGTAATGATATTCAAATGTAATGATATATAAGACTTGTGATATGAGCTCAAAACTTCAAGCAGATATTTCTTTTGGGAAAAATTGGAGGAACCCCCCTATGCTTATCGGGTTTTTGGGATGAGCCCCACATACTTTATTTCTTGAGGGTTCACCTCCTTGGCATCAATTCAGTTAGTGTCCATCCATTATACAAGACCAAAATGAAAGAAAATTTATTCAATGAAAAATAAAACATACCGTTAAAACTATTATACCCTTCTTAATAGAAAAGGACATTTATGCCCCAAATTTGACCACCACCATCATTGCTGTCAAACACCACCACCACTACCAAACAGCACCGCTCATCCAACACCAACACCACTACCCAACACCACCACCCTTTTACCATTTCTATCTCTCCATTCTCTCTCTCTCTCTGGATTCTCTCTCTCTCTCTCACATACACACACACACACAAGGTAATTACACATATTAGATGAAAGCAGATCTGAAGGCTCCCGCAAAAGCAACAAGAATTGGGAGCGTAAAAGCAGCAAGAAGGCTCCGGCGACGGTGACCAGATCTGAAGGAGTCATGACCCAGACGGTTAAGAAATCAGGTGGTTTGATACTACCGATGATGAAGTTCTTCGACACAAACAATTAGTCGTTTTTCTCGAGGGTTTCTTGCTTCACCCTGCCTCTGACCTCCGACGCCGGCACAAAGCATACCAAGATGGAAAACGAGACTAAGCTCAACCACTAAATCACCCAGTTCAAGCAAACATAAAGCTCCCAGAGAGCAAACATACACCCAAGCTCATCCCCAAATCCTTACCTACACCCAAGCTCATCCCCAAATCTCTCTTGATTTCTTCAATTGGGCAGTTAAAAAGACATCTTTAAACCACACCTCAAATCCCATCCAACCCAGTTCAAGCAAACAAACTCCAAATCCCCCTCTGACCTAATGATTTAAATGCTTTCTTATTGCCAGTTGCTAAATCACGAAGGGTCGACTGACATAGAGAGAGACATATTCGATTGTGCTCGATCGATTGCTCGAGATTCGATTTGCAGCAGCAGAAGAAGGAAGGAGATGGGGGTGGGGTTTGGATCTTGATTTGTAAATCTTTCTCCTGTAATCTTTCTCCAATGTTGGCCTGAATTCTTTATGACTGGTCGTCCTCCTTTTGATGCTTGTTGATCGTGAACAATGAGAGAGATCCCTTGTTTTTCGGTTTGAGATTTGTGGGTGACGGTGGCAAAAGGGGGGAGGGTTGCTGCGATTGGGAACTGCCCACATCGATTGGATTTGTAGGTGGAGAAATGGAAGTGAAGATGAGGTAGTTGGCCAAGAAGCGGCGGAGGGAGTGAGGGGAGGTGGAGGCGATGTTGAGTTGGAAGATGAGG